>LPNX011128460.1:166931-190198 GCA_001517045.1 Pseudotsuga menziesii | reverse complement strand
ATATATATATATATATATATTGTAATTAATCATGGTGCAGAGCTAAAGGAAAAGGCCCCACCATAGATTTGGTTATGTTATGTTTTGGATTGGAATTGTCACCAATGGTATATCGGGACATGCGACATACATATTAAATTGTGGCATCATGTAAATGTGCATGTAACATCCCCAGTTTTGACCTCGATGCATTAAATATACATGATATATATATATATATATATTGTAATTAATCATGGTGCGGAGCTAAAGGCAAAGGCCCCACCATATATTTGGTTATGTTATGTTTTGGATTGGAATTGTCACCAATGGTATATCGGGACATGCGACATACATATTAAATTGTGGCATCATGTAAATGTGCATTTTAATTAAATAAACCCAACCAGCTATGTTCACTGCAACCAAATTGAGAAGGGGCATGATTTCCTAATGTTAATGGGGGGGATGTTAAACCTTGAGCCTATGGGGGAAAAGCCATGTGTCACCACCTTGTTTGACTGCTCACCTTCCCTTGTCTCATCCAATGACCACTTTAATGTTTTGGTGTTGGTTGGGGCAGTAAATGCTGGTAGTGGAGTGTGGCAAGACTACCATGCCTTGCCCACATGCACACTCCACCAGGTTGAACCTCATGCTGGCAGGAAAGCCACGATCCCACTCTCTCCCTCGCCAACCGTTCTGTTTCCTCACGGATCATTGGTATCCTCGATCATCCAACATGAGGAAGGGGATGCTCTGTTCACCCTCTCGTGCGCAGGAAGTTGGGCTATTCATTTTCCCTCACAAGGGCTGAGATAAAAGGAGCCATGATTCATCGATTGGGGGTTGGTTCTTCCTTTTCTCATGGATTTTTTAGTCTGTATATTTGTTCATCCTCCTGCTCATGCATAGAGCCTATGCTTTTACCCCATCATTATTTTCCAACGTTGCTGCTATGTTTAGACTGTACGGCGTTTTGTTGCTTCATCGTGAGTCGTTGCTGTGAGTACCTACATGGTGTGAGCTGTGGTCTCATTCACACTTGTTGGCTGAGTCTCCTTTGCGATTTGGGCTGCTATAGGTTGATGTGGAATCATTTTGGCCATGATAGGGCCAAGAACAATTCAGGGAGTTGTTTTCCCCCTATTAAAGCTTTAATAGCCAGTTTGTTGCATGCACACAGTGGTTTGTCCTCGGATTGCATTGGAGTGGTGAATGAGGGCCTGATGTGCTGGATAAACCTAGTGTGTTTGGGAACCACACAGACAGAGCTAGAGGGTTGTATTTCTTCTCCACAACCCCTGAATAGCACTAGAAGGGAGGTCAGGACCTGAGGAACTGCGTAGCAGAGAAAGGACTGATTTCCTTGTGTTGGGTGTGTGTGGGTATCCTAGAATTCAGGCTAGTTTTGGTGTAGGTGTCCTTGGCTCTTCAATGAGCTCACCAGCGTAGCATTGAGCCTTTCCCAGCTCCTGGATGGCCTGATAAAACCAACTACGTTTGCTTGGCTGATCCGTCGTTCGCCTGATAAACCCAACTATGTTGGCTTGGCTAAACTGTGTATCCTTGTGGTGGTGTTATCCTTGGCTATGTGTAAGTCTGCTACTTCCTTATTCCTTGTGGAATCATTCCCATCTTGGGGGTGGTAGCGTTGCTGAGAGATTAAGGAGCACGCGGGCCTATGGTTGGGTGGAACGTTGCAGTGATGTAGCTGGTTGCGGGATAGTTCTCATAAGATAAGTATCCTTGACTAATCTGTTTTGCAATCGTATTTACTGTTAATGAATTATGATGATGGACATGTTGAATGCTGAATTGTATATGAATGAATGTTGTTTTGCTTCCTCTATGTATATGAACAATTATGCATCGTAGTATGTTTTATCTTCTTAAGTATTTTTCCTCAGCATTATAGGTATGTTCATGTTCATGGGACTAGATGTCCGGATGTGTGGTGTTTAGTAGCGTTCTCTTGCCTGGTCGAAGGGTCGAGGATGTTACAATGAACCACCATGCAAAGGATTCCAAGGAAGTTATTTAATCATTGGAAATAAGACATGATGGTGAACGTGGGCTGAAGAATGGAAGCTTAAGATGAAAATATCAGAGTAAGCTCGACAGAGTATGAACCAGGGTGGTGAGTTGAGTAAAAACATTGCCACCTTATATAATAGGGAATTAAATATTCACATGCTCGAAGATAAAATGCATAAATGTTGAATTTGATGAGTTCATGCATCATACAACCCAAGGCATACCATGATGAGGTCAAAATTTAACATTTAGGATGATAAATGACAAAAGGGATAATTGTAAGAATGATGTTGGAGTAAAATTTCCAGTACGAATACATCATGTGGACAAGATATCGAGCACATCAATTTTTACCATAGATGCCAAATATTGGAGATATGTGCAATAATAGAAAAAATTATTGACAATAATAAAACAACTCATTTTCAAAGTTAGAGAAAAGGTTGCTTGCAAACTACTTTTATTAGACACATAAAATATTATTATGAAAAATAAGTCAAATCCATGTATATGACATATAGAAAACATTATCTACAACCTGACACACTAGAAGTGGTGAGCATAAAGCTAGGGGAGTTAGAAAAGCAGAAGCTCCCTTTCCATTGATCTTAAGGGGGGGAGAAAGAGAAAGAGGAATATCCAAATGATAGGGGGATAAATGAAAAATGAAGAACCCATATTTGCTCAAAAGAAATAAATGCATGATCACAAAAGAAATATTTGACACATAAAACCAAATCTAACCTTCAAGGGGAGTTTGGGACAAGTGTTGTTATTCAATGTAGTGTTGATATCAAGGAATTGATGTCAGAGACATTGAATTAAATGTCAAGGGAATTTCTAAAAGAACATCAGAAAAAAGATAAATACTTTCTCGCACACAACCATCTTGAAGAAATACATATGGGATAATATGGAAGTCACATAAAAGGAAAGATCCTAAAATGACATTGGTATCAAATGCGCATATAATAATACATAAAGAAGAACATTGAAAATGGCATAGATGCGAAAATACCATTTGTGAGACTTATGAATAAAGAGAAACAAACTTGTGTGTGAAAGTCTTGTAAGGAAAATGGTATGTGGTACAAACATTTTTAAGGGAAAATATAAGTTATTAACCTATGTGAAAATTCCCACAAGGATGTTGACATATGTGCACCATACACCACACAAAGATTAATTGCGGTAAGTGGCATGTCGACGAAGACTTTAACTTGATGAAACCACAAACTAGTGGGGCATTACCTAATGATAAGGAACTTCAACAAGTGGACACATCTCTTGAGCCAAGGAAGAGTATAAATAAGCAATAGATGGATGTGGTGAAGTAATATTTTTAAGAATAAATATCCGAGATAACCATTTTGCCAAGATTGATAAATATTTGGGGAATTAATGGCTCATTGATCACAATAAGTATCTTTATGCAATGGAGCCAAAGTGAAAAAATAAGTCAGTGATGAATAATGAATAAGGGCACTAGATAAAGATGATAAATGTATTCTATATGTGCGATGTTCTTTCTCAACAAAATATGCAGACCAGTACACAACAACTAATGTGACTAAGCCGGAAACTCTATTAAGACGCAGAACGAAGATCAACTGAAAAGATGCAGATCATAGTAATTATCACACATCATGTTTTTGGGAAACTATATGTTCAGACGCAGATACTCAAACTCAGATCAAATAAGTTACAATAGTTGCAGATTGTGAAGACATTCACAATGGAAAGGTATTTTCTTAATTGCAATTTTTCAATACAATCTTATTTTATATTAGGGAGGTCGGATGGGGAAATGGGATGGGATTCGTAGCGTCCTTCTAGTTGGCGATGGAAATAAAATCAGGGTGGCATATTATATTTAGATAAAACCCAGGGGTTTGGAGCCTCCTTCCATTTATAGTTGGTAAATATAATTGGTGTATTGTAGCATCCTTTATATTGGAGAAAATAAAACCTACGGGGTCAATGCCTCCTTCCATTCGGTGTTGGTGAACACAATCACAAGTTGGTTCTTCCACTACTAGAGAGCATAGTTATCCATAGGTCAGATCTTGGTTTCCACAAGTCACATTTTACGCAGTTAGAGATATATAGGTTTAGGTCAGTGCCTGAAGTTAGTGAGTTGATGCTCGCGTAGATTGAAGTTGTTGCAAGTCGGTGCTAGAAACCTGAAGATTGTACTTGGGGATCAAGTAAACACTTGTAATGAGTGGGTGCTCATGTTTGGAAAATGCAATCTCCCACTTATGTAATTATACACAATTATTCTCAAATATTTTTGTTTTGTTATGTTTGTTCTTGTTGTTGCTGACAATTTTTAATTGGTGAAAATATGTCATAGATAAATAATATACATATCTGTGCAATTACTAATTCACCCCCCTCTAAGTAATAAGTTAAATACAACAATGCTAGTACCGAAAAAAGTTTAACCGACTGCATTTCCACCACCATGATTCCCCTATCATGCACGTTGAACAAATATATCAAAATGTTAGAGAACAAGAAAGATTGCTAAGTCTGGTAAAAAACTTCATTGGGAAAGTGGCTTGATGGTGGGGGACACATATGTTGCGAGTTTACACATGGACGAATATGTCGACTTACTTCATTGAAATATTTGGTGGGAATATGATAATAGAAGAAGCAAAACCCCCAAAATTTGTGTAAGGCATGGGCCCATGCATTCATATTGACATATGCCAAAGAGAATGGAGGATTTGGGTTATAAAGATGACAAATTATGGCCGCACTTCCTTCATACTACATTTGAATATCGCCTAGAGAAATGGTATGAGATGGAGGAAGCAAGGGGTGGAACTTTTACCTAGAAAAAATTTAAAGAAAAACTTTATAAAATATTTATTGTTATTCCCATTGGAAGAATGTATTAAGGAGGAAATTACATAAATAAAGAATTTCATAGATCTAAATAACAATGACAAACCAACCAGGGACTATCGACCTAAACTGAACTGTAATAATATTTTTACTAAGGTAATTCAACTGTCAACATGACTAGAGTTGGAAAATGATAAAACTGTTGGTAAAAGATTCCATTGGAAATCCAACCATCCATAAATGAGAAAAGTAATAAAATCAATAATAAAAGTGGCCATGGAGGAGAAAAACAGCCAAAACGATTTATAGAAAAAATATTTTTCTTCTACTTTCACAACTTTTGAATAAGGAAATCAACTAATTAATGAACAAGGGGCATTGAAGTGAATGGATGCACAAATCAATATTAAAGAAGTCGATATCTGAAATGACGGTCAACCAAAGATGGAGAAGATTAGGTACTATTGGACTGAACAACAAACAACTGATACACCTAGCCTACTGAAAGAATAACAATATGTTTTTTTCCAGAGACTATAAATATTTGAAGGGATTGGTGCAAGATATGGGCGAAATGAAGATCGATATCAAACCAGATGCTAAAATAGTGAAAAATTTCCTTACAAATTGACACAAAAATATAAATATATATTCAAGAAGGAAATCAAAAACATGTTGGAAGCCAGAACTATCTACCCTGTAGATAAGTTGGAATGACCTATCCCTATGTTTTTCTAGCCAAAGAAACACAATCTAACAAAATTGTGCATCTACATCGACTTCCTAGGATTGAATAAAGTCATGTTGACATACCAATTTCCTATGCCATTTGCTGACGATATTATTAACTAAATCACTGGTGATGAATGTTATTAACACGCCCTTGGGAGGCTAATATTGTTGTAGATAGAAATAGACAAATAACAATGTTTATAGGAGGTCTACTTTATATAGCATTGAGTTGGTATATGAATTTGATTAAAAATGGTACAAAACAAAACAAGAAATTAAGAAGATTTTCTTGGAATTATTCTAAATGCAAGACAATAGACACTTGGCTACACAGAAGCTTAAAGCAATAGTGCAAAGAGTTGGATAAACTGTTCATGAATATTATGAAAGATTCAAATATCTACTAAATCAAATGTCGACCAAGATGGAAGAATCCATCCTTATTGAATGGTTTCTAATTGGTCTACTACCACAAATAAGGAGGACATTAGCCATGTAGGAACTAAATACATATGATGATGTTCTAAAAAAGGTGCAAAAATTATAATCCAACACTAAACACTTAGGCAAGCCTCCGACTGATGATTTGAAGAAAGGATAGAGCATATGCAACAGTCATTGTGACAGTTGGCATTGAGACATAATAACTTATGGTGCACCAACTGATCAACTGAAGGCCACACAAAAGATTCATGTCGGTAAAATCAACGTGATCTCTATGCCGATAGAGGATCCTTTCCAAAATAATGAAGATATATATAGGAATAACCCTGACTATTTCCCAAGGAAAAGAGACCTAACAATTTTTTACCCACTCAAACATCATACTTATACAATATCTACAAAATATTTGAATCGCAAACGACAGCTGAATTCCCATATAACACCGACAAGGTCAAACTAAATTGTTATGGAATATACCTAAATACTAAACATAACACCACTAATTGTATCAAAAACCTGAATACCAAGCACAATCAACATACAATATACCAAAAACATACAAGAGAACAAAATAATCACAGACAAAACGAAGATAACCGACATAATGACGTGTAATAACACATGATATCACGGTAGGGGTGGATATTGTTGTAGAGAATGCAATAACTACAACTGCAATTGTGGCCGACCAAGATGATTTGTTTGTTATAATGATGAACATTTGAATCCTGACTTCCCTTGGAAGGACAAGACAAATCTAAAATTCAGTACTAAATGTGGTGTCAGTGAGCATTCCCTAGAGTATTTCCTTGTTATGCTCGAAACTATTCTCAATAAAAAGAATCTTAATCTTTTTTCTGGTGTTCCTAATAATGATGTAATTAAACATTAGAATTTGCAAATTGTTACAAGACAAGGAACAAAATTTGGATATGATAATACACAAGTAACAAAATTGCCAAGTAAGGATTGCAATTACCCTCATATTAACCAGGAAAAATATGTATTTAATAATGATTCAATAATTTTTGAAGAATTAGCATAAGAAGAAGATAATCAAGAGTGTAGAAACAAAACACTAAATTATTTACAAAAGAAGAAGTTGTTGCATGCCTAATTCATCTTATATATACCATAAAGAAGGACACCAACAATGAAAAAATTCCCAGATATTTATGTAGCTTGAGACTAAAGGAGAACATAAGCATTGATCCTCTGGTCGATATGGACATCGAGGGGTACCATATCTCACAAATTATCTGTGACTTCGAATCACATCTAAACATCATGACAAGAGTGACGTGGGAACAACTTGGTCAAACTCGATTATCAGAATCATGCATGTATCTTAAACTTACTAACCGTGGGCTCATTGAACCAATTAGCATATGGAAATATGTGAATACAAGAATTATGGGAATCCAAGCACAAGTTGATTTCAATATTATCGACCCTAAATAGGGAGTGACATATTTTCCCTCTTTAGTTAGTCGACCATGAGGAAGAAAAATGAAAGCATTTATTTCACTTGAAAAATATCGAATAAAGATTAAAGGTGTTGGAAAGAAAGTTATTATTCCTATCTATCCATCAAGGGAAAATCCATGGGAGGAACTAGATGACCAAGAGGGGGATATAAGAATATTATATCAAATAATTGGAAACAATGAAGACTCTATAGAACCAAATGAGCATGGAGAAATTCATCTAGGATCCCCTATGCCATTCGGCTAGAATATTGACACTGAATTATATGATTGGCATATAGAGAATAATAAAATGCACATGAGAGAATGTTGATCGATACAAGCCATTCCATGTCAGACATAGAAACAATATTTTCCAATTCCTATAATACCGAAAATATTTGAGAAAAATGCAAAACAATATCCGATGCTTGATGAACATATATTGTCATTGATTTCAAAGGATCATATGTTAAAGGATCAAATGTCAAAGGTATAAGAATCAAATTTCAAGGAATTGAATGTCAAGGGGATTTCTAAAATAACATCATAAGAAGTTGAAGACTTCCTCACACACAACCATCTTAAAGAAATACATATGGGAGAATGTGGAAGTCACATAAAAGCAAAGATCATAGAATGGCATTAGTCATAAATGCGCATATAATAATACATAAAAAAGAACATTGAAAATGTACATATGCACATATACCATTTGTGATTCTTATGAATAAAGAGAAACAAACATGCGTGTAAAAGTCCCACAAGGAAAATGGTATGTGGTACGAATATTTGTAAAGGAAAATATAAGTTATGAACCTATTTGCAAAAGTCCCACAAGGTGTTGGAATAAGTGCTCCATACACCACACAAATATGAATTGTGGTAAGTGGCACGTCGACACAAACTTTAACTCAAGGAAAATGAAAACTAGTGGGTTGTTACCCAAGGATATGGAACTTCACCAAGTGGACACATCTATTAAGCCAAAGAAGACTATAAAAGCAAGAGATGGATGTGGTGAAGTAAATTTGTGAAGAATTAAGATATGAGATAATTTTTGGGACAAGATTATAATGCTTTGTGGTATCAATGGCTTGTTGATCCCAATAAGTATCTTTATGTAGCATAGATGAAGTGTGCAAATCAATCAGTGATGAACAACAAATAAGTGCACTAGATAAAGAGAATACGTGTATTCTAGATGTGCGATGTTCTTGCTCAATAGAATATGCAAACCACAAAACAAATAATGTGACTGACATGGAAACTCTATTCATACGAAGAACACATATTAGCCGAAGAGATGGAGATCACTGTAATTATCGCACATCGTGTTTTTGGGAAACTATTTGTTTATATGAAAATACTCAGACATAGATCAAAGAAGTTACAATAGTTGTTTATTGTGAATACATTCACAAGACAAGGTATTTTTTTTAGTTTCAATTTTGCAATACAATCTTATTTCATACCAGGGAGTTTGGATGGGGAAAGGAGCAGTAGTTCATAGCCTCCTTCTATTTCATGTTGGAAAATAAAATCAGGGTGTTGTATCATCCTTTCTATTGGTGGAGATAAAACCTAGGGGGGTGGATCCTCCTTCTAGTTGTAGCTGGTAAATATATTGGGGTGTTGTAGCATCCTTTCAGTTTGAGCCGATAAAACCTAGGGGGTCATTTCCTCCTTCCAATTGGTGCCGAAGAACACAATCGAAAGTTGGTGATTCCACTACTGGAGAGCACAACTATCCATAGGTTAGATCTTGGTTTCCACAAGTCACATTTTGTACAGTCAAGCAGATATCTATTCAGGTCAGTTTCTAAAGTTCGTTAGTCAGTGCTCGTGTAGATTTAAGTTGTTAAGTGTCAGTGCCAACAACCCATAGATTGTACTTGGGGAATAAAATAACACCTGAAATGAGTGTGTGCTCATGTTTGAAAATTGAAATCTCCCACTGACTTAATTATACACATATAATTATAGATATACAATTATTCTCAAATATATGTGCATTGTTCTATTTGTTCTTGCTGTTGCTGAAAATTTTTTATTGGTGAAAATATGTCATAGATAAATAATATACATAAATGCACATTTACCAATTCACCCCCCTCTGAGTAATAAGTTAAATCCAACAATTGGTATCAGTGCGATTGTCTTCAGTAACAAACTAAAATTTGGAAGAAGGATCCAATGCATATATGGACAAGCAAGAAGGTTTGTCCACCAATAGAGCTCAAAGATTTGATGTCTCTAACTATGCTTTATGGAAAATACGAATGGAATTTTATCTGTAGTCACTTGGTATGGATGTTTGGAAATAAATGGAATATGGATATGATTTCCCAAAATATGTGGATGACTCATAAGAAAATGATGAGCGCACAACCTCCAGAACAATGCCGATCGACCTTGAGAATATAAGACAATATGATTGGAATGCACGCGCAAAGAAAGGCACATTGTGTCGGTTAGATGATGCCAAGTTTAACAAACTAATGCAATGCACCACATCAAAATAAGTATGAGACAAGTTAAAGTGTAGTTATGAAGGTGATGACAAAGTCAAGAAGGCCAAAAAACAAACATTCTCAACACAATTTGAAACACTCCAGATGAATTATGAGGAGGAAGATGTTTTTATATACTTCTTAAGTGTGGAAAAGATAATAAACTCTATAGGGGGACTTGGAGGTACAATTGAAGAAACTTCAATTGTACAAAATATTATGAGAACTATTCCTGCACGGTTCAATTTGAAAGTATTAGTTTTAGAAGACAGGTCTGATTTGGAGAATCTGACCAAGGATGAACTGTATGGAATTATCACAACATATGAGATTATAATAGCACCTGAGAATGTATCCAGGAAGGAATCTATGTTTAAATACATAGGGAATCCAAAATCCAACAAAAACGAATGCAAAAATATAGTTGACTTGTCAAACGAAGAAGAGGTTAACTTTGTGAGAAAATTAAAAAGAGGACAAAGTAAGTATAAAATAAAGTTACCTTTTAAGTGATTTAAATGTGGCAGGATTGGACATTTTGCGTCAAAATGAACATATGGAAAAAATCGAGATAGTGAAATTGAATAACAGTTAGACTATCAAGAATGAAGAAGCAAGCATTAGCAGAACATGGTCATGGACAAAATGAAATTTCAGAGGCAAAATAAAATCCTATACATTGAGGAGGATAATTTTTCATCAGATGAAGATAGAAATGATAGCTCGAGGGATGGATTTTTCATGGTGATAATACAATATGAAAATAGGATGGAATTATTCAACTAAAGGAGCTCCAAACAGTATTTGAAATATGATAAAGAAATGGACCTATAATGATATACACATGCCCTCTCCAAAGTCTGAAGAAAAGAAAAAATAAAGCGGCACCAAAGAGTCACTAAAATCGGAAAATACTGATGAAATGACACTCCCATTGTCGAAGTATGAAGAGAGAGAGGAGTTTAGTCACACTGAAGAAAGTTCAAAGTCTGAAGACGATGGTAATATTTATGTAGGCGAGGAAGGATATCTGATTAGCTCTCTAGAAGATTTGAAGAAATCAAGAAAAGGTAACAAGTCACTAAAGGAACAATTGGAAAAGGCAGAAGAATAGGGAAAATAGATCATAGACATGCATGAAGCATTGAAGAAACAAATGAAAGTCAAAGAAGAGGAATTGCTTTGCACAATATAAAGAGTCAAGGAACTAGAAGAAAACTAGTTTGGACTTGAAAAATCCTGAAGGGAGTCAGAATTAGTGAATGAGTTACTGCAGAAACAAATTGTGCTAAAAGAATTAAAAGTTCACACTTGAAAGATAAAGTAATTTGCACAATTCAAGGGAAATATGGAACATGCATTGATGCATGAACCAAAAACAAGTTCAAGAAAAACTCAACTATCTTAGATGAAATATTGAGCTTCCAACAATCTCCAGAAATAAAGACTGGTATTGGATATGTAAAGGCTAGAGATGGAATATGAAACAAAGGAGAACTTGATTCCAACCAACAAGCTATACTTTGCAGAAATTATGAAAAACCTGCAAGAAATGAGAACCCTAGGTATAAAAGCACATCGATTCTGTAAAATGTTGGAGATGTAATTTTGTTGGAAATATAGAAAAATACTGTCACACCATAAAATTATATGTGTGTGATTAATATGGGCACAAGCCTTGTAACGTTTCATAAAAGCATAACAATGAAGGAAACATGTTTGGCATAAGTGTATGAAAGAGCGTCTTCCCTCGAGGCTAGTTGCACCAGAAGACATGGGTAAGAGATGTGTCTTAAAAGTGCGTCAATACAACTCATCCTATAAAAAGTATATGGGTAAGGAATATATCTTAGGAGTGCACACCGAAAGATGGAAATAACAACTGCATAGTATCGACACCAAGTGATTGTTGCATACATTAATGCTAACCTAAAAGGATTATGCAAGATCCTTGAGTCTAAAAAAAAGTACATCAGAAACTGAAGGATTAATGAAATAGGTTAGTTTCCATTGAATTCATTTGAATTTTTGTCAGTATATATAACAAAATGTGATTGTCATACATAAAAATGAAACACATGAACTGCGCATAAGGAAGCTTTTGTATTATATTCAAAATATAGTTACAAAATTTGGAGCTTCAAATCTCATATTACATCCAGCCACAATCAAGAAAGAGATTAATCCTAACAAAATTAAATTTGAAAAAAGATGAAGACAAGTCATAGATGTAGTTCTATATCGACTTGTTCAACTCGGTTGGATGGCAATAGTGAAAGGTGAAAATCCAAATCCATTGGAGTTGGCTCTGCAAACTCCAATGAATGCAACAAAATAAGAAGGTATGGTGACAAAGATGATGAATTGTAGGAAGCATGATCTACCCTCATTTTATTCAGAAGGTTGAATGTCTATTGTTGTTGTTGTTGCAAAAGATCAACCCATCTACTCAGTTTGTACAACATTTTAGAAGTACTCCGGTTAAATTGGGATTGAAGGTACCATAACATGGAGTTGTATTACTTTACCTAGTTCTCCCAAATATATATATATATCCATCCACATCTGTCCCAAATATTCCTGTTGAGAATGAACCACCATGTAGAGGCCGTAAAAGGAGTTATTTAATCACTAGAAATAAGGCATGATGGGGAACAGGGGCTGAAGAATGACAACTCAAAATGAAAATGTCAGAGTAAGCTCGACAAAGTATGAACTAAGGTGGTGAGTTGAGTAAAAACACTTCAAACTTATATAATTGGTAATTAACTCTTCACATGCTTGGACATCAAATGAAGAAATGTTGAAGTTGATGAGTTCATGCATCGTACAATCCAAGGAATACCACGATGAGGTCAAAATTTAATGTGTAGGATTATAAATGACCAAAAGGAGGTTTGGGATAATGGTGTCGAAGTAAACGTTCTGGTACGAATACCTCACGTGGATAGGATATCAGGCACATCAACGTTTTCCATAGACACGAAAGGTTGGATATATCTGCAATAACAGGAAAATTATTGACAATAATAAAATAGCTCATGTTCAAGTTCGAGACAATATTGCTTGAAAAATACTTTTATTAGACACAAATAATGTGATTATGCAAAATAAGTCAGCTCCATGTACCTCATGCATAGAAAAAATTATCTACGACTTGACACACTAGAAGTGGTGAGCATAAATCTAGGGGAGTCAGCAAAGCAGAAGGTCCCTTTTTCATTGATCTCAAAGTCGGGGAGAGAGAAAGAAAGAAGAAGAACCAAATTATAGTGGGATAAATGAAAAAATGAAGAACCCATATTTGCACAAAAGAAACAAAAGCATGATCACAGAAGAATCCTTTGACCCATAAAACCAAATCTCACCTTTAGGGGAAGTTTGAGACAAGTCTTGTCCTTCAAGGTATTGTTGACATCAAGGAACTTATGTTAGAGACATTGAATTAAATTTCAAGGGGATTGCTAAAAGAACATTAGAAAAATATAAATACTTTCTCACACACAACTATCTTGAAGAAATACATATGGAATAATATGGAAATCACATAAAAGGAAATATCCTAGAATGAAATTGGTCTCAAATGCACATATAATAATACATAAAGAAGAACATTGAAAATGACTCATATGTGAAAATACAATTTTTGAGAGTTATGAATAAAGAGAAATAAACTTGTGTGTGAATGTTCTCTAAGGAAAATGGTATGTGCTACGGGGATTTGTAAAGGAAAATATAAGCTATGAGCCTATGTGCGAAATTCCCACAAGGATGTTGGCATAAGTGCATCATACAACACACAGAGATGAATTGCGGTAAGTCACACATCGACATAGACTTTAACTTAAGGAAAACAGAAACTAGTGGGGCATTATCCAAGGATAAGTAACTTCACCAAGTGGACACATCTCTTGAGCCAAGGAATAATATAAATAATCAAGAGATGGATGTGGTGAAATAAGCTTTTGAAGAATGAAGATATGAGATAACCATTTGGAGAAGATTCATAATTCTTTGGGGTTTCAATGGCTCATTGATTGCAGTAAGTATATTTGTGCAGCGGAGCCAAAGTACACAAATCAATCAGTGATGAACAACGAATAAGTGCACTAGATAAATATTATAAATGTATTCTAGATGTGCTATTTTCTTGCTCAACAAAATATGCATGCCACATAACAACTAATGTGACTAAGCTGGAAACTATATTCAGACGCATAACACAAATCAACTGAAAATTTGTAGATCACAGTAATTATTACACATCGTGTTTTTGGGAAACTATCTATTCAGAAGAAGCTAATCAAACTTAGATCAAATAATTTACAACAGTTGCGGATTGTGAAGACATTCACAAGGACAAGGTATTTTTTTTAATTCCAATTTTTCAATACAATATTATCTCATATCAGGGAGGTCCGATAGGGAAAGGGACAAGGTGTCATAGCTTCCTTCTAGTTGGTGCTGGAAAATAAAATTATGGTGTTGTAGTATCTTTAGATAAAACCAAGGGGGTTGGAGCATCCTTATAGTTGTAGTTGGTGAATATAATTGGGGTGTTGTAGCATCCTTTCTAGTAGAGTAGATAAAACCAATGGGGTCAGTTCCTCCTTCCATTCGGTGCTGGTGAACACAATCAGAAGTTGGTGTTTCCACTACCGGAGAGCATAATTATCCATAGGTCAGAGCTTGGTTTCCACAAGTCACATTTTACGCAGTTATATAGATATATGTTCAAGTCAGTTCCTGTTGATGTATTTGTAACTTCGGAATGTATTCACTTGTATATTTCTTATTGTCTTTCATTTTACCCTGATGAAAATGTTTGTTCCTTCGATCGGGAGAGTCATTAATATAATAAAGTCATGTAAAGTCATTGAGGTTAACCATCTATTGTAATTCAGGTCAATAGTCCCAACAATTGAGTCATATTAGGGTTATTAGACTCTCCTAGTGAGGTCAGCCCTGTAGAGTAAAATTCAAGTGGAAAACAAGTATAAATACAGAGTGAGACTCTCTATTTGGAACACACACTCACTCAACTGCAGCGCATGACTGAGAGAGGAGGAGCTCGCACAAGTGAGAGAGATAACACCTACCATAGATCATATTTGTATCTTTGGGTTTTACTTTTTCTATTAGTGCTCATTCTATCTCTGAGGAAGTTGCGGGGTGTTCTCCTTTATGGTTTCCCCAAGGAAAATTCTCTGTGTCTCTTGTCTCTTGTGATTATTGTTGTACATGTTATTCTCTCAGATAAGATCCTATATCATATTGATTAAATGATAAAAATATAACATGGTATCAGAGCTAACCTCAGAAGAAGACACTATGCAGCTACAAAATCTAGGGATTCTTACTTTTTGTGTCTCTCTCCATAGATCATCAGCAAAAGGAGGCAGGGATAAATCTCCATTGAAGGGCGCATCTTTCTGTCGAAGCAGAATTTGATTCCGGCCATTTTGAATTTTTGACATGTCACTACTGTGGGAAACTAGGGATTTTTACAGAAGAGGAATTTTTGAGTGAGCCCAGCATAGGATTGATCTCCTCCTCAAAATATAAATTTAGAGACCAAGATCGAATTTTTTTATTGGGAAAAACTCCAGGAAAGTCAAACCCTAATTTGACCCCGGACCAGAAAATCGGCACTGCAAAGGATCAGCTCCAAATTCAGTTCAGGAATATCAAATTGATAAGATCTAAATATCTTGTATTTCCATTTGAGGTTATCATTAAAACATGAATAAGATAATTTTCACTGTACAGCTGAAACATAGCTGCAATGGCAGCTAATGGAAATTAGGGTTCCATGCTTGAAAAACCCTAAAATACTAAAACTAGTAGTTTTGGTACATTTGCTATATATCTATATTGGGGAATGTTCGAGAGCCAAAACGTTTACAGGACGAATATAAATTCCTGATGTATCCTATGTAAAATTTTCAGCCTTAGATTCGCTATATTATGGGAGATATGATTCCTCCACATGAGGGTTCCAGCCTCTCCCAGGATTCATCCCTAAACAGGACATGTTGGAAGAATTTCTATATCTAGGGACACAAAGTTCCAAATGAAACTTCTCAAGATGTTACATATATTACATGGAATTTAATTTCAGTGGTAAATGTTTCAGACCCCCAAGGTGAAACACTGACATGTGGCAGTCTGTATAAGTTCATTATACTAAAAAATCCTGAAACAAGTCACCTTGGGAAAACTCTCATAAGTCCCAATTGGTGAAACCAATTCTACTCAAACATGTGGTGTTGGAAAGAGGAGGTAAGAGGATACCTTAGCAATAATTTTTAGACATAGAGGAGCATTACTTTCAGATATACCGAAGAAAAAATATCAGGCAATTCTGCAGAAGAAATTGAAGAAAACTAGGGCATCAGATATTTTGCAGTTCTGATCATAGTTTTTGGAAAATTAGTATGCTACTCAGCTCACCTTCAAGAGGAAATATTTGTATCCAATCAGATATGAAATATTCCAAGTTTTTAAAATTAGGGTTTCTCTAACAAACCCTATATCATCCAGCTTCGGAACTAGGACGGATACCTCAATTTGGACCTCTATGATCCTTGAATAAATTGACTTGGATCAGTATTTCAGTAAGAAAGGTATATGAGGAAGAGGGAGATGAGGCTAAGTCTAGAGCCAAGAGATTAATTGCATATTCTAGTAAATATTATCTCATCCTTCATGTGTCATCCTTGAAGACACCAAAAGGAAGTGTTCGATGCTATGACGAAGCAATCGAAGAAGAATAAGATATTGTTATAACCACCTTGAATGGCCTCCCAGGATCATGGGATTCATTCATTCGAGGAATGTGTACTAGAAGGAAGTGATTACCTTCAGCAGACTCTAGGAAGAGTTCACACAATAAGAAGCTCGACTCATAATAAGAGAAGAGAAGACGGGATGAATTGAAGATCAAGCTCTCATGATTCAAAGAAGATCCCTCAAGCAATGAGGAATATGAAGGAATCAATCCTTGAAGAAACTCTTATCCATATTAGCATTTGGATAAGAAATGATGATGTTATGAATGAAGAATATGATGAAGATGAAGGTTCAAGAAGGAGTCTACCCATGAAACAAATAAAGATAAGTATTTGAATTGTATTTTCCTATATATCTAGTTGTTTATATGACATTGCTTAGTTGTGAAATATGCATGATAGAATGTTTGCAGTAATGAAAATATACTACTAATATGCATGTGATGGGTAAGTATCCCATGGTGATATACAAATATCAATTTCTACTTATCTAGAATGAAACCTATTTGCTGATATATTAGATTAGTGCACATTCTCAATTATGTCATGGTAGAGATGGAAGGCATCTAGAAATTTTCCATGAGATATAGATGAATATTGTATTAGATAAAATAGTTGCATGATTATATCTTTATGCATAAGAATTTTTCATTATGAATATACCTTATGAAATGTTTCTAGCCATACGACTGGTACATTTGAATTGTAGGAAAGATTGCGTACAATCGCCTATAAGAAAAGAAGGATGAGACTTGTTCCAAAGAACAAGTGACGACAGTTCAAGATTCACTTCAATACGAATACATAAAGATGAACCTGAAGCTTCCATAACGAAAGAAAAATATTCAGAATAATATAAAGAGAATGGTATATGAAGAATAATCCAAGGAAATCAAGAGGCCTAAAACACAATCTAGTTATGTTAAGCGACATCATTGATGTAGAGCCTTCCAGCTATGAAGAAGTAGCCAAGAAAAAAGGGAAGGAAAGCACCACTTCATGAATAATGATGTCTAGGATGTAGTTATGAGACCTGAAGGGAAGTCCATAGTGTCTTCCAAATGGATCTACAAGAGCCAGTATGCAGTAGCTGGAAACATCATGGGATACAAGGAAAGATTAGTAGCATGAGGCTTCTCACAGAAAGAAGGAATAGACTAAGAAGAGACATTTGCAGCCATTGGGAGTTAAGACACATGATAGGAAGACTCATGTGTGCAAATTAAAGAAGGCCTTATACGAGCTCAGAAGGCACCCATGGGATAACACATACATGAGGAGCTTGAAGATCACATAGAGTGATGAAGATCTTAACCTTTGCTACAAGGTTGAAGATGAAAGCCTATAGATGATGACAAGCTCACAAATGGGTGCGAGAAGAACTTTTGAAAAGGTTCAAGATAGAGGATCTTGGTATCCAGTGATCCTAGATGGATACATAGAATATTAGTAGCAGAGAAAGCTACTCGTCACTCCAGTACATAATACATAGAGTATGAAAGGAAAAGGGAGAATGATGCTCCACTTCAGAGGGAGTGACTGTAGAAGATCCTAAGGTTTGACATGGTACAACAAAATGGAAAACTTAATTATGGCTCTAGGCTTCACTGAGAGTAAATAATATTCCAACCTTTGCTTCAAGGTTGAAGGTGAAAAACCAATGATGCTCTTGTTATATGTCTATGACCTGTTCCTGATAGGAAAAGAGGAACTCATTATAGATGCAAGAAGGAGACTTGTTGTTGAGTTTGAGATGAAGGACTTGGGTATGATGCACTACTTTCTAAGAATAGAGGTGTGACAAAATATGGATGGAATATTCCTTGGACTAGGGAAGTATGTAGTGAGATCCTAAAGAGGTTCGGGATGATGGACTACAAGGCCATGGCCACACCTATGGCATCGAACCAGAAGCTATTGAATGATGCTTCATTAGATTTGGTTGATGCCACGATGTATCATCAGATTATTGGGTTCTTGATGTACCTGATGAATATGAGACTAGATATTTTCTTTGTTGTGAACACATTGAGCCAGTTCCTGACGGATCTAAGACATTTTCACCTGATTGCTGCAAAGCATATTCTAAGGTACGTGAAGGGTATAGTTGACTATGGGATCAAGTACGAGGTGAATCAAAAGATTAACTTGGAGGGTTATGTGGATTCATATTGGGCAGGAAGTGCCATTGATAGGAAGAGCACCCTGGGATGCTTCTTCAGCTTGAGATCCAGTATGGGCTGCTGGTTTGGTAGGATGAAGTCCTGCATTATGCTGAGTATAACCGAGGAAAAATATGTTGCCACTTGCTCCGCTATTTGGGAGGTAGTATGTTTCTTTTGAAAACTAATATTTGATTTGATTGATATGACTTGCATTTTTGTATGATGTAGAGAGAAGTGGTGAAGCTCCACTATGTGATATAGATTGAGATCTATCGAAAGAGGGAGTTCTAGCATAGCCAAAGAGACAGGTTGTCTGAGCATAAAATCCTGGCGAAGCTTGTAGGTTGCTTAGACGTAAATAGTCTTGTAGGTTGTCCTCGAATGTAATCAATCCTAGAAAAGATCACAGGTTATCCTTAGATGTAATCAGCCCTGATGTAATCATATGATATAAATGGCTAGAGTGAAGTTTAAGTACTTCAAGGAGAATCTTGGTGTTCTCTAGATCAAGGTTCCCTCCAAGGGGAAGTGATGATTACGTGAGCCCTTCTGACATGGTGGAAGGCTAGGCCTCCCATAGTTGGATGTAAGTGCTGAGCCCTTCTGCATTAGTGGCAGGCTGGGCCTCCCATGGTCAGATGTAAGTGTTGTGCCTCTATGACATGGTGGTAGGCGGGGCCTCCCATGGTCAGATGTAAGTGTTGTTCCTTCCTGACATGGTGGTAGGCGGGGCCTCCCATGGTCAGATGTAAGTGCAGAGACTTTCTAACATGGTGGGAGGCTGGTCCTCCCATGGTTGGATGTAAGTGTCGAGCCTTTCTGACATGGTCATAGGCTGGGGCTCCCATGGTCAGATGTAAGTGATGGGACTTTTCGACATGGTGGCAAGCTGGGCCTCCCATGGTTGGATGTAAGTGTTGGGACTTTCTGACATGGTGGCAGGTTGGGCCTCCCATGGTCATATGTAAGCGCTAGGCCTTTCTAACATGGTGGCAGGCTGGGCCTCCCATGGTCAGATGTAAGCACTGGGCCTTTCCTACATGGTGGTAGGGTGTGCCTCCCATGGTTGGATATACATGTTGATACCTATATCTAGCATGAAAAAGGGCTGGATCTATAGAACTTCCTATGATGAGTAGAATTGAGAGATGACACCATTTTCTTGAGACAGTGGAAGCAGTGATTATGATGATCTAGCTTTGATTACAATCTAGCTTTGATGATTATCCATCTTTGATGATGATCCAGTAATAAATATGTTATTTTTTAATCATATAAGCTAGCATTTTGATCTTAGGATCTTTTCACTGAGAGAATAACAAGCACAACAATAAAACATAAGCACATCACAAGAGAGAAGAGACACAAAGAGTTTTCCTCAGGGAAACCATAAAGGAGAAAACCCCGCAACTTCCTCAGAGATAGAATCAGCACCAAAATAGTAAAACTGGAAAACAGTAAGATGATCTCCTAACAGCAGGAGCCTCTCTCTCTCATACTAAGAGAGCTTCTCCTCTCTCACTCATGCGCCCCAATGAGTGAGTGTGAGTGTTACAAGTGAGATAAATAGAGAGGCTCACTCTCTATATATATTCTTTCGTTCACTTGAAGTGCACTCCAACATGTCGGCCTCACTTAACAATTACTTACTAGAGCCGACATCTCTAGGAGTGTCTAATAACCCTAGTGCCCCACCACTTGTGGGGACTTTGCCTCCTCTGACCAATAGGAGGGTAACACAATGGTAGGGACTATTGCCCCGACTTACAATGACTCACCTAGGGTCGACTTCACTAGGATATTCTAATAACCCAAGGGCCCCACAACTGTGGGGACTTTAACCCTTGACCAAAAGGAGGGTTACCCACAATGACTTGGCATGACTTTCTCATTATATAAACTTCCCGGAATAAACATCAGGGTATGACATGACTCAATTACATTACAATACATCCCAGAATGAACATCGGGTTACAATAGATAAGAAATACAAGTGAGTACATTCTGAAGTTACAATTACATCAACAAAATACTTGTGCTGATGAACTGTGTCAATAGAATACCTTCCTAGTTAAGAGGGAGTGTTGATGTATTTGTAACTTCAGAATGTATTCACTTGTATATTTCTTATTGTATTTCATTGTACCCTGATGGAGATGTTTGTTCCTCTGATTGGGAGAGTCATTAATATAATAAATTCAAGTAAAGTAATTGAGGTTAACCCTCCATTGTAAACCATGGAAATTGTCCCCACAATTGAGTCATATTAGGATTATTAGACTCTCCTAGTGAGGTTGGACCTACAAAGTAAAAGTAAAATACAAAACAAGTATAAATAGAGAGTGAGACTCTCTATTTGGAACACACACTCACTCAACTATAGTGCATGAGTGAGAGAAGTAACAGATGTCAGAGATCATCTTTATATCTTTGGGTTTTACTTTTTCTAGTGGTGCTC
Source organism: Pseudotsuga menziesii (assembly GCA_001517045.1). NCBI lineage: Eukaryota > Viridiplantae > Streptophyta > Pinopsida > Pinales > Pinaceae > Pseudotsuga > Pseudotsuga menziesii. The sequence continues at coordinate 168,757 of LPNX011128460.1, read as the reverse complement.
ATTCTATCTCTGAGCAAGTTGCAGGGTTTTCTCCTTTATGGTTTCCCCAAGGAAAATTATTTGTCTCTTATATCTTGTGATTATTGTTGTGCATGTTATTCTCTCAGATAAGATCCTAGATCACATTGATTAAATGATAAAAATCTAACAGTTACTGAAGTTCGTGAATTGGTGCTCGCATATATTGAATTTGTTGTAAGTCAGTGCTAGAAACACAAAGATTGTACTTAGGGATCAAGTCAACACCTGCAATAAGTGGGTGCTCATTTTTGGAAAATGCAATCTCCCACTGATGTAATTATACACAATTATTCTCAAATATTTGTGTTTTGTTATGTTTGTTCTCTTTGTTGCTGAAACGTTTTAATTGGTGAAAATATGTCATAGATAAATAATATACATATTTGTGCAATTACTAATTCACCCCCCTCTAAGTAATAAGTTGAATACAACAACGCTAGCACTGAAAAAAGTTGAACTAGCTTCCTTGCCACCACCGTGATTCCCCTATCATGCACGTTGAACAAGTATCTTGAAATGTCAGAGAACACGGTAGAAAACTTCACTGGGAAATTCGCTTGATGGTGGGAGAGACATATGTTGCAAGTTCACACATGGACAAATATGTCAAGTTACCTCATTCAAAATATTTGGTAGGAATATGATAATAGACGAAGAAAAACCCCAAAAAATTGTGTAAGGCATGGATCCATGCATTCATATTGACACATGCCAAAAAGAATGGAGACTGGGTTATAAAGATAAGAAATTATGGTCACACTTATTTCCTACTACATTACAATATCGCTTAGAGAAATGGTATCAGATGGAGGAAGAAAGGTGTGTAACTTTTACCTGGAAAGAATTAAAGGAAAACTATATAAAAGATTTATTGATCTTCCCAGTGAAAGAATGTATTAAGGAGGAAACTACATAAATAAATAATTTCATAGAGATAAATAATAACGACAAACCAACCAGGGACTATTGACCTAAACAATAAGATTTCGACTAAGCCAATTCATCCGTCAACACGACTAGAATTGGAAAATGATAAAACTGTTGGTAAAATATTATGTTGGAAATCCAACCATCCGTCAATGAGAAAACTAATGAAAACAATAATAAAAGTGGCCATGGAGGAGAAAAATGATCCAAAAATATTTACAGAAAATATTTTTCTCCTACTTTCACAACTTTTAAATAAGGAAATAAACCAATTAATGAACCAAGAGCATCGAAGTGGATAGTTGCACAAATAAATATTAAAGAAGTATAAATCTCAAATGAGAGTCGACCAAAGATGGAAAATATTGAGGACTATTTGACTAAACAACAAAAAAATGATATAACTAGCCTACTGAAATAATATCAAGAAGTATTTTTCAAGGACTATAAATATTTGAAGGGATTGGTGGAAGAAATGGGAGAAATGAAGATCGATATCAAACCATATGTTGAAACAATGAAAACCTTCCCTTATAAATTGACAGACAAATATAAATATATAGTCAAGAAGGAAATCAAAAACATGTTGGAATCCAGAATTATCTACCCTATATATAAGTTGGAATGACCTATCCCTCTAGTCGTCTAGCCAAAGAAACACAATCTAACAAAATTGTGCATTTGTGTCGACTTCCTAGGATTGAATAAAGTCACATTGACTGACCATTTTCCTACTCCCTTTGCTAATGATATTATTAACAAAATCACCAGTCATGAATGTTATTTTTTTACATATTGATTTTCCATACATAATCAAGTTCTTATTGCCAAGGAAGATCAACAAAATACCACATTCATCTGCAAATTTAGATCTCCTT
>LPNX011128460.1:92670-159107 GCA_001517045.1 Pseudotsuga menziesii | reverse complement strand
GTCCTATCATGCTGGTGAATGTGAGTGCTGGGCCTTTCTGATGGGATTGTAGTTTACTACATGATCAGATGTGAGTGTTGGGCATGCCTTTCTGATGAGCAGGTTAGATGTAAGTGCTGGGCGAAGAACTACATGAGGGTAGGCTTACAACCAACATGAAAAAGGGCTGGCTCTGTAGAACTTCCTATGACGAGAAGAATCATGAGATAGCACCAGTGTTGATCCAGATCGAGTGATATCCAGATCCAGTAATGATGATCCAGCAGTGATGATCCAGATCTAGTCCAGTGATGTTGATCCAGATCGAGAGATGATCCAGATCCAGTGATGATGTTCTATATTGATCCAGATCGAGAGATGATCCAGATCTAGTGATGATGTTCTATGTTGATCCAGATCGAGAGATGATCCAGATCCAGTCCAGTGATGTTGATCTAGATCGAGAGATGATCCAGATCCAGTGATGATGTTCTATGTTGATCCAGATCCAGTCTAGTGATGTTGATCCAGATCGAGAGATGATCCAGATCAGTGATGATGTTCTATATTGATCCAGATTGAGAGATGATCCAGATCCAGTGATGATGTTCTATGTTGATCCAGATCGAGAGATGATCCAGATCCAGTGAAGATTACTTGAAGACGAAGATGAATTGAAGATGAATATGACTTGAATATGAAATGATCCAGCTGATATAGAGAAGAAGACCAGTGCTGAAAATTGTGTCAAAAGAATACCTTCCTAGTTAAGAGGGAGTGTTGATGTATATGTAACTTCGGAATGTATTCTTCTATGTATCTTATGTATTGTAACCCGATGTTTATTTCGGGATGTTTCTATTATTTATTTGAGTCATGTGGTCATGCCCCGATGTTCCGATCGGGAGGATTAATAATGTAAACAAGTCATGTCAAGTCATTAGATAAGTCCCCACAGTTTCGGGGCACTTGAGTTATTATACACTAATTAAGGTGTAGTCTTGAGTAGTAATTGTTAGGTTGAGCCTACGTGTGAAAATGCAATTCAAGTGAACGGATGAATATAAATAGAGAGCGAGAGTCTCTCTATTTATCACTTGTGAAACACATCATTTACTCTCTTAAGTGAGGCGCACTTGTGGAGGAGGAAATATACTGGGACAAGAAGGCCACTGATGTTGGGAGATCTCTTACTATTTTGGTGCTGATTTTATCTCTAAGGAAGTTGCGGGGTTTTCTCCTTTATGGTTTCCTCAAGGAAAACTCTTTGTGTCTCTTGTCTCTTGTGATGTGCTTATGTTTTATTACTGTATTTCTTATTCTCTCAGTGAAAAGATCCTAAGATCTTAATGCTAGCTTAATGTGATGAAAAACTAACAATCTCTACTAGAAAGATATAAATCCTAGAGCAAGTGCAATGCTAACCAATAGTAATATCTCTATATGTTGATCATCGCACCCCCAGGTTTTCACATGATTCTTGTTATTTTGTAAAATATGAAAAAAATGGTTAGATAACAACTTTTAACACTATAAAAAAGGACTATTAAGAATGGTTTATCGAAGGAGATTGTAATGCAATGATGGTAAACTAGAAATAAAAGAGCAAGCTAGATCAAAGTATGCAGAGTTCCCATCAAGCATCACCTAGACCTCACTAATGAGATGTACTGACTAGTCAGACTACAATCAAGCAGTCAGTATATCATTGACTAAGTTGATCAATGAAGTAGACTTCTCCTGCAGCACAATCCTATGACCTACCGTGCTAACAAAGTTATGAAGATTGTGTGTGTGAAGTAGCTGGAATTAATCAAATCATCGATTAATTCCCTCAACTACATCGTAGAATTGACCATTGAGCTCTACAACTATAAATATGGACCTTGAACACAATTCAGGTCACTTTTCCAAAGAGATTGATCAGCTTCATATAGAAACCACTCCATCTATACCTAGTAACCCTGACTTCCACCTGAAATTGTACCTATGATGGAACCAAAGATAAGCACTACCACCATAATATCAATGAAGACATCTATGGAAAATATTCCACAGCCAAAATATCTCCCAATTTCATCGTTAAAATCTTGCCTCCTAATAATACATAGAGTACAAACTGAATCGCATTAATGATGAAGATATTGGAAAGAACTTAGAGATGGTATAAATACGTAGAAAAATCTTTCATTGCAAAGATCTGCCACTATTTGAACGCCCCCCTAATAGACAACTTTAATGGTTTAAAATATATGATTGTTCAATAAATTGTAAGAAAATACCATAATGGGAAACTATGGTTAAACTAGCCATTAGAAATCAACGCCCAAGTAATTGTAGCTGTGACAGGGCTACCTAGTAAATGACCTATTGCATCGTTCAAGTCAAATCACACATTAGTCGAATAATTCATCGGATCAATGCAAGGGAATAATTCCAAAGGAATAGTCATAAAAATATCAATATAGCACTTACAAGCATGCATAGGCCAAACATTTTATATAAGGCTCGACATGTTGGAAGTAGTGAAAACTATCACCATCGAGGGAAAATATTTAACTAGGAAGATCAATTGTCCATGATAACTCGGTTGACCTATGAAAAGTGACACGAAACTGATGCAATAATATGCTACCCATTCCTTCTTATTTGGCTATCAATGTACAAACTCACACCTTTCAATGATCCCTCCTAACTACAAAATTATCGACAGCCATGTACAATTTTCAAGTCTTCTAGACTCAATGATTCCCCAAGGGACTTGCAGTTACTAAAATATGGCTTTATAATTGGTTTCAAGTCCTAAACATTGCATGCTCAAGATGGCAAGTTCCCCAGTATATTTTTTGAAGTATTCATCTAACTGTGCATATCCAATTGGATCTTGATTTTATTAAGGTTTGGTACATGTGAGGAGACATTAGTGCTACAATTGAGCTTGATTTATATCCATCTATACAATACATTATTTTGAACATCAGTACATAATCACACACCGTGGACCCAATTTCTGAAACTGCTTAGAAGGAACTTAAAGATATCTAAGAGAACCTGAGTGAAGATGAGACAAAAGAATTTTATGAAGCTAAATTATACTTGGACATTTTTGGGCCACTCATCGAAGAAGAAAATCCACTCGCTATCGTCCCCACACCAAATCTAACTAACCAACCAGAAGTTGAAGAACCAATTAGGGATACCACCGAGGATGAAGAACCTCAAGATGAATGGTAGTTGGATCCTGACCTATCCAAGGAAAAAATGGATGTCGTCGCAAAATAAATATACAACAAACCTCAAAATTTTAAGCAAAAAGGGTTATCCAATAGAAAAATGGTCCTCTAGATACCCACATAAGATGAAATCTAGGAATTACATTCGTAAGCTAAGTAAGTTATTAAGGATACAATTGCAAATTGCATAACCATGGATGAACAAATTGACAGAGTCCTTGCTAGTTAAGAATCTATTGTCAAGGTAAACTCAATTCTATTGAAAAAATTTTAAATTCCTACATAAGTGGAAGATCTTGTGAGTGTTCCCGTCAATTCACCACACATGTCTCTGACACTCATTGAGGAGAACTGACCAACCATTCTTGAATCCCTTCATGATCTATACTTCCACCTGTTTGTGTCTAACCTTCCTAAACTTTTTCCCAACTGGAAAATTATAGTCGTAATGTGTCAGGTTCTGGAAGTGACTACTTATCCTAATATTCTAACTCTTTTGGCACCTGTAGTTGACATTTCTGAACTATTGAATGGTCCCTCTGCAATTCAACTACCTCTTCCATTCTATAAAACTACTTTAAAAAACAAACAATACATTTCAGATATTCCCATGATCAGTCAATCCCCTACTAAGTGTAGCAGATCCCCCTTAATGAAAATCATAAGTACTTCTATCAAAACTCTTACATTTACAACAAATAGCCTTGGGGCATTGATCATGCCTTTGCCATTGACTGTGCCTTTATTGTCAACCATGCCTTTGCTGTCAACCATGAATTTTCTATTGACCATGCCTTTACTGTCGAATGTGCCTTTTCCATCAATCATTCCATCGATAACGATTATTCCTTTGGTGTAGACTACCCATCCGATGCTGACTAATCTAGATGCATCAATTGATCCTCTAGTATTAACCACTCCAATTGTTTCAAATATTCCGTTTGCGTCGACCGGTCCATATCCAACCACTACAACGTCGACTACTCTCCTTCCATCGTCAACTACAATAACTCCAACTAGCACCGCTCAAAAGAAGAATGGAAAGAATAAGAAGAAATCGTTGAAGGTAACCTTAAATATATCAAAGGACCCCACCAAAGAATCAATTACATTCAAACTTATAGTACCAAAATATCATGAGATGGATTCCCTCATCGATGTAATTAACACTAAACAAAACAAATGTTGGGAAACCAACAAGAAAAAAGTCGTTAGAATTGAATGTTAGAATTGTTGTCTCATTTAGAAATTCAAGAAATGAGTTAAATATTATTGATGCATTGAATAGAAATGAATTATACAAACTTAACAAATCAAATCTCACAGGAAACAGACAAGTATTGCTTAGAGAATTACAGTATTATCTTCATTACATAATCCATTGTTACAATAGTGTTACATAGGAAAAGAATTTGAATCATTAGGGAAGAATTCAACTCTCCCCACTGGATGTGGCTGACTCTAACTGCATAGCTAAGTAAATATGTCTCAATCAATATCAAAGTCCAAGTAGTTAACTCCTAATTTCAAATCCATTCAATCAATCAGTTTAAATCAGTTAACTCAATCTAACTAAGGTGGTAGGTGAGAAAAGGTGCCTTATCCACATGCATCCATGCATAACTAGCGCTAATTGAACTGATTGCGATATAACTAAATGTAACTAATAATAAATAATATCAACCAAATCCAACTCCAACTGACTGAAGGAGGTTGGTGTCGGGACTCCCAGTGGCTCCTAAAATGTAGTGATTGTCCTACGAGGCACCTAAACTAATGCATGCAAGTGCAGTCAGTGGCAGTTAGCCTCCATCGGTATTCCCCACACTCTAGTAACTGGTACATGTGGCCACATTAGGACAAGTGGACCCAATAATTAAATAAACACTCCTAAGTTAGGCTAAAATAATCTAATAGACAATTGGTCAAGGGAGGATTATAAATCCTAACACCCCCCCTGAATCCTAACTTGGGAAAATGTGGGCCTTGGAAACAAGGCCAAAATTCACCCATATACAATCTAAAATATTAAAAAATTATGCTTAATAAACCAAGGAAATAAGGTAAAACCTCATGGGAAAACCCCCCTCCCCCTTAAGATAAGCAGGAATGAAGAAATACAAGTTAAAAACTTGCAAAAACTTTCGCTGCAATTTGCAGCACTATGCAACAACAAAGCAGTATTCTAGTTCTTCTGTGTAGCAGTATCCTAAATTTGTGCATGTGAACCTTTGAATCCTAAGTAAATGATTATTTCTGGAGGAATATTCCTTTTTGGAAGAAGAAGAATATTCTCAACTAAATCATAAATATAGACAATTGCTGAATGAAAAATGGACCCATGTAGAGCAACTGAAATCAACTAATGAGAGAGAAAAGGTTATTGATAATTTGAACCATGTGAGGAACACCCAAAAAACTGATATATTTCAGCCTTTAACATCAAACCATGTGAGCTAAAACCATCCCCAAGTGTTCGGAGAAAGTGTCTAGGTGAATGCAAAATGTATCCATGTTTACAAGTTATATGAGGAGATGAGCATGTGATCAAATAGATAGGTAGAGAATCCATAGGACTATGGAGAGTGAATGCTTGAGCTCCATAATATGACATATCTTCAGAAATAATCAATTATTCACAACTAAATATCAGCAAATTCATAAGAGGAAACTAACATCAAACCCCCAGCAACAAGTTTGAAGAAGACTTGCGGTACTTGTTTTGTCACACCAAAATTGATGAAACTAGATACAAGCATGAATGAAGCCTCTTGGAATTGAAAAATTGAACCAAATATCATATCAGATACAAAAAAAATTATATCAGATCCAAAAGTGAGGAATGATATCAAATTCCCGGCAACAATTTTGAACGAGACTTGCGGTACTTGATTTTTCACACCAAAATTGATGAAAGCAACTACAAGCATTACCGAAATCTCTTGAAACTTAAAACCTAAAAAAAATATATCAGATCAGATCCAAATAATATGATATCAGATCCAAATAGGTTCATATCATATCCAAGAGTGTGCTCCACCGAGATGGTAGATGCACAATTTTCTCCTTCATCAAAATTCTGAAAATTGGTGCATGCAATCATGCAGGAATCTACTGGAAGCTCTAGATCAATGGGAGTGAATGGATCACTCCTACAATATGATATTATTTCCAAAATATCCATGGTATTACTTATATGCACACCAGCAACAACATTAGATATAGAGAAATCAAATTCCTCTTCCTTTTCTGAAACAATCACCAATAAACTATGCACATAATTTAAAATAGAAAAATCACTGGAGAATTTTTGCAAAGAATGGAAAGAGAGTTTTTCTTCAAAAACAGAGATTTGAATGTCTTATTCTGGATCAGAAATATGAGTAGATGAGATATCAGAGATCTCATACACTTCCAGAGCAGCAAGAGAAGGAGACACTTCAAGGAGACTTTCTTCAATTCGAATTGACTGTGTGGAAAATTCTGCTTCTTCTTCATCTTCGAAAAATTATTTTGTTGTAGGAGAGGGCATGAACTCATCATGATGGGTTTTATCTGAACCTCTCTCAATAGCTGGGATTTTATATTCATCTCCCATATGACTTCTAGGTCCTCTGGATATAGAGAAATTGATGAAGGATTCTCTGGAGGCAACCATGTGGTTGGATGCTCCGAAATCTATCAAATAAGCCTTCGATGAAGTCAGGCTTGCATGAAAGGCATGGAATCTCTCATGTTCTTCAGTATTCTCTTTATCATCAGAAATATTTTCACCTTGTGGAAGGGAAATATTTTTCTGTACACATAGAGCTTTCAACTGGTCAAGGGTCTTCTTCATGCATGAGTCTTTTGGATGAAAACCCCTCATACAATAGGGACATTTTTTTCTTTTCAAACCTATTATATTTCTCAGAGCTGGAGGCTCCTTCAAAAGTATTCTGATTATCTTTAGGCTTCAAATCAGTTTTTTTATGCTCCTTCCCTTTACACTTGCCTTTAGCTTGCGCTTTGTTAGAGTATTTCACTTAGAGGGACTGATCTTTGGAAGTCTTGATGACTCCCATATGGATCAACTTCTCTTGCTCTTGTATGAAGGACTCGACAAGGAATAAAGTGAGGGAATATTCCAATTAGGAATGGAAGCTCTCCTAGAATGGAAGATTGAGAAAAATACAAAATACTCATAGCCTAGTTTGTTGAGTATGGAGAGCACATGCTGCTCATCCTTTCTTTCTATTATGCACTGTCTGCATTGAAGTGCAAGAAAATTGAATTTAATAAAGAATTGTTACACCGTATCAAAACTATTGGGATGTAAGGCTACCAACTCATTCTCAAGAATTTGTCCCCGAAGATCACCTTGCTTGCCAAACAAGTTTCAAGCTTCTCCCAGGATTCTATGGGAGTCCTCAAAACTTCAAGTTGGAAGAGGACATCTCTAGATATGTGTGTACATAGATAACCGAAAGCTTCACCTAAGTGGTTCAGAAACTTGTTTCTCTCAACTGGATGATGGGGCTTGGCCTCCCTACCAAGTATTATCCTGATGTAACCATGCTTTCACATGGACAGCTACATATCTTCCCTCCAAACAACATAATTGAAGGGTGTTAGGATCCGAGGTGTAGGATATTGAGAATCCATAACTCTCTGGCTGGAAAAGACAATATCTTCACACAAGCTACGTAGCACATGCAGAATTTCACTGCAAAACACTAAAACATTCAAACTATTTTAGAATTGTGCCTTCCCTCTCAACATGAACACTTTCTAAGGGTTTGTCACGACTGCACCGCCACTCTGAATAAATTTTGAGGAAGCAAGGCACTCTTTGTAGAACTTCTGTGGAAACCCAGTTGCTTCTAGTGTTTAATGGATAGTATATAGACATGAAGCTTGCTTGAATGGCTCTGATACCATGTTATAATTGTTGTGCTATTTAGATTGTTATAGCTGATTTTACCAAACCAGGTAGATCACACATTTATAGATTTCCCTGTCCCTCTGCAGAATATTTGGACCCCATGGACTTATATTATACTTTGATGTTCCAAGATCATCCCCAAAAAATGTCTGTTTATACCTATACGTGACTTTTAAAGCAATACTCACGTGTATACACAGCTTTTGACCTAAAACATGTGTACATCGGGATGTGTGCAAAATGACAAATAATTTTGGAGTTTTTCTCATATGAGTCCGAATAACTTGACTCTTGGCCTTCCAAATGCCTTGAGAGCGCTCGGAATTCGACCGTCCATTACCTCTTTGGAGTGTTATATAAGGAACCCCTTGGATACATTGAAGGAGGAGAAATTGAAGAGTAAGGAAACTATAGTCCATTGTTGCCTCAGTTTTTCTTATACTTGAGTCGGCATCCTTTTGTCCCTTGGAGCACATAGTGTTCATCCAAACCTTTCCTTTGATTTGTACGCTTGCTATCAAGAGATGGAGGATTGAAGTGGTGGAGGCCTAGGTGGAGGACTCGGTTTCTCCGGTTCGCAGAAGTGCCAACAAAGTTTGTCACTATTGTATCTATTATTTATTAATAAAAATATATTTTCATGTCCAATTCATGTGCATCTTGAATGTGAATATTGAATCCATGGATGTATTTAATTGCTTATACATGATTGATTATATATGCTAGAGTATCTCTAACACATTTATATATATCATGCTTGATTTGTTTGTTGTTGTTGAGAGTGAATTATAATTGCAATTGCATTGGAAAAGATCCACGGGGATCTACTTCAACCATCCGAAATAAGTTACAATTCTATATCCCTTAATGTTAGATTTGCTTACTGCTCTTGCGTATCAAGAAAGACTGATTTATGGTGTCATACTGTCTGTTGTGGTACCCCCAAGCAATAGGAAGTTTCTCTCTATAACATAGATATTTAAGAAATGAGTCAAATATTATTGATGCAGTGAATAGGAATTAATTAAAAAATTGAACAAATCAAATCACGCGGGAAATATACAAGTATTTCTGAGAGAATTACAGTACTATCTTCATTGCATAATCCAGTGTTACAATAGTGTTACATAGAAAAATATTCTGAATCATTAGGGATGAATTCAAATCTCCCCACTGCATGTGACTGACTTTGATTACATATATAACTAAATATGTCTCAATCAATATCAGAGTCCAAGTATTTAACTCCCAATGTCAAATCCATTCAAGCAATCAGTTTAAATCAGTTAACTCCGTTTAACTGAGGTGGTAGGTGAGAAAAGACGCCTTATCCACATGCATCCATCCATAAACAGTGCTAACTAAAATGATTGTGATCGAACTAAATGTAACTAAAGAATAGCTAAGCTCAACTAGTTCCAACTCCAAATGACTGAAGGAGGTTGGTGCCGGGACTCCCAGTGGCTCCTAAAATGTAAGGATTGGCCTAGGAGGCACCTAAACTGATGCATGAAAGTGTAGTTAGTGGAAATTAGCCTCTATCGGTGTTCCCCACACTCTAGTAACTCATACATGTGGCCCCATTAGGCCAAGTGGACCCAAAAATTAAATAAAGACTCCTAAGTTAGGATAAAATAATCTAATAGACAGTTCATCAATGGAGGATTATAAATACTAACATTGAAGATGAACAAAAAAAATCACTCAAGGATTTCCATGGCATCATCTCTCAAGTGGCATCGACTCTTCATGGACTTATGACAAATATCCTTCTATATCAAATCATCAACTTAGTTGGATCTCTTACATCATTATATCAGGAGGTTTTTGACAACGAGATGAGGAGGATATAAAACAAACATTTTTGTTTCTTTCCAATCAGTACTAGTTATTTCTTGAACGACATAAATAACTAAAGGAGTATCATGTCGAATATTAAAATTCTACATCCATGATTAACAATTGGTACCTTAATATGGGAAATGTTTTATTGGCATGGGAAAGGTCAAGATGAATTTGGCTCAAATATTCCAACAAAAGGCTATTGCTTACATTTCCACTATTCAAAATATTGAAAAAATTGTTTAAATGGAGCAGAGTCAGCTATCTGAGCTTCAAAATAAACAAGCACAGTGGGCTACTCAATTTCAGATTACAAAGAAAAAATTCAAATCACTAACTTCCTATATTGATTTCCTTCTTGTTCCATCCCACAACCATCACCCACTCCTTGGACCCAACCTGCACAACATCAAGCATTTGTCCATTCTTGAAAAAAACATCCGACTCTCTAATCTCATAACATTAAGCATGGACATGCGAACCACAACACACATATGGGAATACTTTAAGTGTCAAATTTCTAGTTCATATCCCACTATCGTCGAATAATATATCAGTCTTGATCCATCAACCAAATTATCACCATAAGCAATAACATCATTGTTGATGTATTTTTAACTTCAAAATGTATTCACTTGTATATCTTATGTATTGTACCTTGATGTTTATTCCAGGAACTATCTATAATGTAATTGAGTCATGTCATGCCCTAATGTTCTGATCGGAAGTTTCAATAATGTAAACAAGTCATGTAAAGTCATTGAGGTTAACCCTCCATTGTCAGTCGGGCAATAGTCCCCACAATTGAGTCAAGGTTAACCCTCCTTGTTGATCGGAGGGCAAAGTCCCCACAGTTGTGAGGCACTAGGGTTATTAGACTCTCCTAGAGATGTTGGATTTGGTAAGTAATTGTTAAGTGAGGCCGACTTGTTGGAGTGGAAATTAAGTGAACAAAAGAATATAAATAGATATTGAGCCTCTCTATTCATCACATACACACTCACTCACTGGGGCACATGAGTGAGAGAGTATAAGCTCTCTCAAGTGAGAGAGAGAGAATAGTTGTGGGGATCATATTTTCTATCTCTGGGTTTTACTACTACCATTGGTGCTCATTCTATCTCTGAGGAAGTTGCGGGTTTTTCTCCTCTATGGTTTCCCCGAGGAAAATTCTTTGTGTCTCTTGTCTCTTGTGATTTTTGTTGTGCATGTTATTCTCTCAGATAAGATCCTAGATCATATTGCTTAAATGATAAATATCTAACATGGTATCAGAGCTAACCTAAGAAGAAGACAATGTGCAGCTACAGAAGCTAGGACTTGTTATTTTTTGGGTCTCTCTCCACAATCCATCAGCAAAATTATGCTATACTAACTCTCCATTGAAGGGCGCATCTTTCTGTCGAAGCAGAATTTGATTCCAGGCATTTTCAGTTTTTGCTGTGGGAAATTAGGGTTTTTTACAGAAGAGGAATTTTTGAGTGAGCCTGGAATAGGATTTCTATCCTCATCAAAATACAAGCTAGAGACCTGGGTCAAGATTTTTGGTTGGGTGAAATTTTGGGAAATTCAAACCCTAGTTTGACCTTGGGCTTGAAAAACCCTAAAATACTGAAACTGATAGTTTTGGTAGATTCGCTATATCTCGATATTGGAGAAGGCTTAGATACCAAAACCTTCACAGGTCGAAGATAAATTCTTGATGTACACTATATCCACGTTTCAGCCTCATATTCACTATATTGTAGGAGATATGATTCCTCCAAGTTAGGGTTCCAACCTCTCCCAGGATTCCTCCCCAAACAAGACACCTAGGGAGAATTGCTATATCTCAAGCTACGAAGGTCCAAATGAAATTTCTCAAGATGTTCCAGAAATTTTATGGACTTTTCTTTTTGTGGTAAAAGGTTCAGATGTCTAAGATGAAATAGTGACACGTGGAAGTCCATACCACTTCTCTATGTTGAATAGTCCTGAAACATGTCACCTTGGGAAAACGCTCCTAAGTCCCAATTGGTGAAATCAATTCTGATGAAACCTATGGTGTTGGAACGATGACATACGAGGCTACCTTAGTACAAAATTTCAGACATAGAGGACTGGTAATGTCAAAGACACTACAGAAACAGTATCAGGAATTTATGGAGAAGAAATTGGTAAACTAGGGCTTCTTGTTTTGGGAGCTTCCCTCCAGTGTTTTCAAAAAAGGAGTACATTGGAAAGATCGCCTTGAAGAGGTCTATATTTCTATCCAATCATATTAAAATATTCCAAGTTTTTAAAATTAGTGTTTCTTTGAGAAACCCTAGATCAACCAGCTCTGGAACTAGGATGGACACCTCAAATCGGTAAGATCTAATATTTTTCTATTTACAGTTGAGGTTCTCATTTCAAGATGACTAATCACACCAGCTTGATGACAATCTTGGTGAGGATGAAAACTTCCAAGCATGGAAGTATAGTATCTCACTAGTTCTTGAAGGAAATGAATTGGAAACCTACATAAGTAGAGAGGTTCCAGTTCCAAAGGGAGATGAGGCTAAAAGCCTTAGACAAGAAGAACTTGGTCAAGGCCAAGAAGATCATTGCTGATTCAATCACGGATCACCTTATACCACAAGTGTCTTCCCTAATGACACCGAAAGAAAAGTTTGATTCCTTAACCAAGCTATTTGAAGGGAAGAACATAAATCAGAATATGACTTTGAGAAAATCCTTGAAGAATGTGAAGACCCAAAATGCAGAAACCATATAGTCATACTTTACAAGGGTCTCTCAAATCAAAGAAAAACTTGAAGCGGTAGAAGAAGTGGAGAATGCAGAAGTTGTGATAACCACCTTGAATGGCCTCCCAGGATCATGGGATTTATTCATTCAAGGAATGTGTGTGAGAAGGAAGTGATTACTTTCAGCAGACTCCGAGAAGAGCACACACAAGAAGAATCTTGACTCATAATAAGAGAAAAGAAGATGGGAGCAACTGAAGATCAATATTTCACGATTCAAAGAAGATACCTCAAGCGATGAGGAATATGAAGACCTCAATTCTTGAAAATCCTCTTATCCATATTGAGCATTTGGATAAGAAATGATGTTGTTATGAATGAAGAAGATGATGAAGCTGAAAGAAGGAGTATACCCACGAAACAAATAAAGATAAGTATTCAATTGTCATTTCATGATATTGTTTTGTTATGCACTTGTTTATATTCAGTTGATGTGTTATGCATGATAGAATGTTTGCATTAATGATAGTATACTACTAATATGCATGTGATGGGTAAGTAGCTCATGGTGCTATACAACTCTCCATTTCTACTTATCTAGAATGAAACCTCTTTGCTGACATATTGGATTAGTGCACAATCTCAATGTTGTCCTTGTAGAGGTGGAAGACATCTAGAAAGTTTCTATGAGATATGGATGAATGTTGTATTGGCTAAAATAGTTGCATGATTATATCTTTATGCATAATAATTTACCATTATGAATATGCATTATGAAATGTTTTTAATCATACAACTGTTGCATTTGACTTGTAGGAAAGATCGCGTACAATCGCCTACAAGAAAAGAAGGATGAGACTTGTTCCGAAGAACAAGTGATGACAGTTCAAGATTCACTCTAATGAAGAATGATGTCTAGGATGCAGTATCAAAACCTGAAGGGAAGTTCATAGTTCCATCATGCAATAGATGGAAACATCGTGGGATACAAGGAAGGATTCATAGCACGAGGAATCTCACGAAAATAAGGCATAGACTACGAAGAGACATTTGCATCCAGTGGGAGTTGAGGCACATGACAAGTAGACTCATGTGTGCAAATTAAAGAAGACCTTGTACGAGCTCAAAAGACACCCATGGGATAACACATACATGAGGATCTTGATGAAGATCTTAACCTTTTCTACAAGGTTGAAGATGAAAGCCTATAAAGGATGACAAGCTCACAGATGAGTGAGAGAAGAACATTTTCAATATAGAGGATCTTGGTATCTAGTGACCTGTTGTAGTTGCAACCTTTTTTCCCAAATTTTTAAAATTTTGGACCCTCCTTTTGATTTTATCTAGCCCAAGTTTGTTTGATTTCTTTAAATCTGTCCTGGAAGTCCAGTTTTTTCCACTTAAATTGATCTTTGAGGTTGGAAACATAGAAGACCATGGATCTTAATGTTTGATTTTTTGTTAACTATTTTTTCTCTGTTGTTTTGGAGGTTAAATGATCTAGTATTTTCATTTCCCTACGAAGAGTTCTTAATTTTTTTTTATTTTTCATTGTCGGAAGTTGGTTGAAGAATGAATCGGGGCATTAGTATTCTATGCCGCCGACGTTTTGGAAGGAAAACAATGAACGTCCCGATGATTAGTCTTGTTTTTTGCCGATGCACTTCATCTCCTTTGTTTTATTTCTCAAAACTTTTTATTTTGACTGTCGATGATTTTGTTTTATCATTGTCAGAGTTTTAGTTCTCTACGTCGCCAACGTTTCGGAGGAAAATTGAAAAATGACCCGGAGAATGGTGTTTTCGATCACCAATGCTATAGTGATTAGTCTCTCGGATCATCGACAGAGTAAGTCGAATGGTTCTTTTATATCTCTCTGATACTACGTTGTGGGAGTTAGTTGTTAATGCTTTCGATCATCAATACACAATCACCGCGATAATAGTTCTTGGCATTGCCAACACTGTGGAAGCATTTAGTTGTGAAGCATCGACACTACAGAGATATTAAGGTGTGATTTTCCGACCCGTAGAGTGTATATTTTTCGATCGCCAATGATTTTATGTTATCGTGGGATACGTAGTGTGTTCACTGTCCACCGTTGCGGATGTGAATAGGACTATTCTCCCGACATCTAGTGCTTCTGACCGCCGATGGTTATATACGTGCAGAGCAGTATTTTATCTTTTTTCTGTGGGTTTTGGTCGATTCAAGTTTTTTTTGAGATGAAGAGTGCAGTTTAGGGTTCGGTGTTTTGAGGATTGGTGGTTACATTGTTATGGTTCATGCTTTCATCGGAGGATTTCAAGTTAGTCCAGATGTGGCCTGGATTGAGATGAATAGTTTGTTCTATCGGGCTTGTGATTTTAGTTTTGGACAGTGGACTTAGAGGATTTCAAGACACAAACTTGTAGGATTTCTTTTCCTTATCATTCTTTCTTTTCATGCATTAATACTGTGTATAGTTTATTTTACAGAATGCATATGTAGGAGATAAATAGATTGATATAGTTTTGTTATTTTGGTAAAAGCTTAATGGTCTAAGAACATGCTATGTTTATGACAGAGAGTTAGCTGAAGAATGAAGAAGAAGAAAGAAAGAGAGCTGCGGAGGAAGCAGTAAGGAAGGAAGAGGAGGAAAGAAAGAGAAATGAGGAAGTAGATATAAATAAAAGAAAAGAAGAAAGTGAAAATCTGAGATTAACAGGATCTCAAAAAGACCAACGGATTATTGACCAGATCGATAATAGCAGAGGCCCAGGCTTGGAAAAAGCTCATCAGCGACCAAGCTGGTCCCTCTTCATAAAGTGCTCTTAAATTTTAATTTAAAATATAACATTTTGTATAAATTACGGGCACATACTACAAGACAAAAAATTTAGAACTGAAAGGTTGGGGTAGCCCAAAGGTCATCGAGGGGCAACCCAAAGGTTTTGATTTTTTTTATAAATAAAGGAGAGTTTAGATGTAATGGGGGACTTTTTACTAGATCATTTGTGAGAGTATATTGTAAGAAGAACTATTTCCTTTTGCAATAAAGAATTACAAGTTTCCTGTTGGAGAAAGCTTGGTGGAATGTTTCAAATGTTTTGCTATGGATCAGTTGAATGTGAACTATTTCATTTTGAGTTTATGTCCATTAACTGTGAGATCATTCTAACTCATTGAATTTATGTTCATGTTATGAATGCACTCTAGTTTATTCTGTGAAATTTCCACTGTGAGTAATGAAGGTTGTCATAAACAATAAGCTATCTTGCTGTTCATATTTCTATTGATGTTCATGTGTTTTGAAATAAGTATCAGCTATCTGTAATTTTTCTTAATGCATGCGCAGAAATACATTACTCATTGATAACTAATAATTTTGCTCCCTAGGGATAGGTTAGCCAGTTAAATTTAGTTTCTTGCTGTGTGTGATTTAGATGTGAGAGAGTTAAGACAAGAGGTAAGAACCTGCGCATCACATTGTGACACTCCTCGTTATCTCTATCAATCTACATTTTTAGATAGGTACTTGCACATCATACTTAAACACAAAAAACTAAAAATATACATGGTGGACCGGGCCATAACCAGTAAAACGTTTTAATTTGTTGCTTGACCTATGGTAGCCGGACCGTAAACTGGACAGATTCCCCATACCAAACAATAACGGGCTAGTTGGGAATGTTTATTGGGGATAATCCCTAACTATTGTTACCTGTGATTTTCCAGGCCTCAACGGTTTTTGGCGCTAGAAGGAGGGCCACCAGTGCATGGCTAGCCAAGGAAACTCATTTCCTGGAAATTACTCCACCGGTGACAATTCTAAAAGTAGTTTGTTTCACAAATCCACTCCTAAATATAAAGAGAAAGGGTATCTGTATCCTGTAGATAACGAAGTAGTTGATGATCTAAGAAGAATTAATAGGGCATATGCAAAGAATATTGGAGGATTACCTATCATTTCTGTCTTACCCAAAAGAGAGTTCAGAAGAAATATCACCCTAAATTAGAAGATTCAGTGTTTGTAGAAGACCTTGAAGAACTGGTAGAAGTAGCCTTACAAGAAGTTGACCATCCTTTGAATCAATTGGATCCAGATTCACCTTACTGTTCACCTTGTCGAACCCCTATTCAGTCACCACCTCATTCTCCACTCAGAATCATGGCTCATGTAAATGCAAACCAACTACCTCCACCGCCTGCTTGGAAAGCCAAGTCACCTTTAAATTTGACACCTCCCTTGCATAATTTGCCTCAAGCTTTTGACAAGATGTTACCCAAGTTTGAACCAAGTGAAATAGTTTTGGTAGATGATCATTTACAAAGTTTTTACTTGGCTATAGAAGGATTATGAGCTGGGGAGCATGAAGATGTAGTGTGTAAATTGTTTCCCCACACTCTGAAAGGAAAAGAAACCTCATGGTATTTTTCACTTCCTGCAAATTCAATCACAAATTGGAACACATTTGAGAGAATGTTTAGAAGTAAATATGCAGTTCAGAAAACTCATGCAGCCTTGATGAAGGGGTTATGTGCTCTAAAGAAAGAAAGAAAAGAAAAAGTACATGATTTCACTCAAATATTTGGTGCTTACCTAAAAAAAACTACTGGAGCTGATAAGCCATCTGAAAAAGCTTTGATTGAATACTATACTTCAGCTCTAGGGCCTAACTTGGACATGTTTGCCAAGATATCAGCCAAACCTACGTTATCAAAAACTTATGAAGAAGCTGAGAGGGTAGAGGTTGAGATGGAGAGCATAGAAAATTATCCTGTGCAATCGGAAGAAAAAAAATTTGGAGGTAAGAAACCTTTATTACTGACTAAGCCTAAGGATGAGTGATCACAAGATTTTGAAGGGACATTGAAGATGATGCAAAAGTTATCCAACAAAGTGATAGTTTAGAGAGGGAAAGAGAGGCTCACAAATCATATAAGCCTTACTATAAGGAAAGGGAAGACAACACTCAACCTAGGCCTCCTCCACATAGTCCTGCGACAATGAATTTAACTGATGTAGGCATGGATAATTTTTGTACTTTTCATCAAAAGCCTCATTCTGAGAAGAATTTCCCTCAATGGATAAATTCTATGTCATTGGTAATGAATCAGTTATTAGACTCCAAACTAGCAAAAACTGATAACGAGGAAGAAAAGGACAATCAATCCACAGAAAAACATGAGGAGGATACTCTGGTTTTATGGGACTGTGTCTCATTGTTTGATATAGAAGAGGAAGGTTCTCTGAAACAAGAGGAAACATCAGAAACCAATGTGACAACAAAAATTCAGGGTTTGTTAAAAAAAACAATTCAATACTTCCAAAGATCAAGAAACTTCAGGAAAATATGAAGAAGATACAAAAGAACACTACAAAATGTTAAAATACCGGAATTTACCATTTCAAGTCAAGATCCAAAGAAAATTAACATACCTGTTAAAACTGTTGAAGATAAAATTGATAATGTTAAGAGAAATCTCAAAGAGCACGAGATGGGGTATGATATTGTGGAATACATTAAAAAGGATAAGGTAAATATCTCATTGTTTGAAATGTGTAATGTACCTCAACAAAAAGAGAAATTGTTAAAAGCACTTGAAGTACCAGAAGAAGAGCTTCCCACTGACAACCAACCTAAAGAAGAATTTGTTGAAGCAAGTGTGGGAGGAAAGTCTAAGTTTAAAACCCCACCATTTCTCCTAACTTTTGATATTTTCAACTATAATGTGCACAATTGTTTAGTAGACTCAGGTGCATCAATAAATTTTATGCCACTTTCAGTCTGCAAGAGAAATAATGGACAACCTAAACCATCCACTTGGCAAGTTATTCAATTAGACAGGACAGCTGTGAAAGTAATAGGAGAAATGGAAGATGTTCTAATTCGCTTATCTGCAAATGAGAAGGTATGTCAGTACATCAATATTGTAGTAGAAAACATACCTGATGTTTATGGACTTGTTTTGAGTCGAGACTGGTCAGCAAGGCTAAATGGATACTTCACATCATATTGGTCACATCTGTGGTTGCCTCATAAGGGAAGTCCCAATCAGATAAAAATATTAAAAGAGCCTCACATGAAGTACAATGTTACTCAGTTGGAGGGAAAAAATGAACCAGTCAATTCTGTGTTGGGAAAATACTTCATTGAATTGGAACCGAGAAATTACCAAGCTGAAGAAGCCAGCAATATATCTGACACCCAACCCGATCTCCTTCAATTTTCATGGGCTGATGAGATTGGCTGTAAAATAGTAGATTTAGTTTCAGATGTAGTTTTTAATTCAAGTTCTGTAGTACTAGATAATGGGTAGGCCTTTTCAAATTGTAGTCAATCCTAGCCCCTTAACTCACAAGTTACAAGATTTACAGGGGTGGGAAGAGAACTTACCAGTTAGTGGTTTAGTTCTCCACCTTTATGTTTCTTGATTTTTATTTCTTGGTTGTCTTGTACATAAATAAATTGATTGCTTTGTTTTGTTTTGATTTGCTTATTTTTTTTTATTTTAGTTAGGGTTTGATTGATTTGAATAAAGAAGCAAACTTTTGGTTGCATGGAGTTCATCAAAATTCTAAATTAACTAAAATCCTTGATTATAAGACTGTGTACTATTGATTTATTTGAAAGAACTTCTTCTAGTTCAGTATTTTTCCTAAATGGCTATGAACACATTGAAGTCCTACTTAATCCTTGAAAAATAAATTAGGATCAAAAGGTCTGGAATACTATTTTGAGGCTCCATCCATCTCACATTTAAAAAATGTCTTAGGGGGTGACAACAAAAGACCCATGGAGAGGAAGCATGGTAAATAGTATATTATATTTAAATGATCCCATGGCAAGAATTGAAAACCAAAAGGCAAATAAAAGTAAAAATCTCCTAAGAAAAGCAATATGTATCAAAACAAAGTACTGAACCATATGAGTACAAGATTTCCAAAGTTCTTCTCTGTCCGTGAGCTGAAAATTAAATACATCTCTCTCACAAAAGGACACTATGGATAGAGGAGCCTGAATAAAAAATTCAAAAGGCAAGCAGGAGGACTTAGAAAGGACAAAAAGTCCAAAAGCAAAAAAGTGCAAAATGGCATGGGAATGAGGAACAAATGAATATTTTTGTTTACCATATGTTACAATCATGTGGTGTCCAAGCTGGGAGCTACCCGAAGATAGAGGTAAAAATGAAACTCATATTCCTAGACTCAAAAGAGTTATCTAGACTTTGAAATCTTGGTTCCCATTATCCCTGAATTGGACTATCATCAATGATTAAATTACATACATCTGCCATTTGGGAAATCCAGACATTTAGAAGAATTCAGCATGTTAGTATTCATTGTCAAAACAGTCTGTTGCTCAAAGAAGAAGTTGTCCAGAGATCTGTGTTCACCAGGTAGTCGCCAATTGTTGCAGCTGCAACCTTTTTCCCCAAATTTTTAAAATTTTGGACCCTCCTTTCGATTTTATCTAGCCCAAGTTTGTTTGATTTCTTTAAATCTGTCCTAGAAGTCCAGTTTTTTCCACTTAAATTGATCTTTGAGGTCGGAAACATAGAAGACTGTGGAGCTTAATGTTTGATTTTTTGTTAATTGTTTTTTCTCTGTTGTTTCGGAGGTTAGATGATCTAGTATTGACGTTGCCCTGTGAAGAGTTCTTAACGTTTTTTTATTTTTCGACGATTTTATTTATCGCTGTCGGAAGTCGGTTGAAGAATGAATCGGGGCATTAGTCTTCTATGTCGCTGACGTTTCAGAAGGCAAACAATGAACGTCCCAATGA
This sequence comes from Pseudotsuga menziesii, assembly GCA_001517045.1. NCBI lineage: Eukaryota > Viridiplantae > Streptophyta > Pinopsida > Pinales > Pinaceae > Pseudotsuga > Pseudotsuga menziesii. The sequence continues at coordinate 138,634 of LPNX011128460.1, read as the reverse complement.
TTAGTCATGTTTTTCGCCGATGCGCTTCAACTCCTTTTTGTTATTTCTCAAAACTTTTTATTTTGACTATCGATGATTTTGTTTTATCACTGTCAAAGTTTTAGTTCTCTACGTTGCCAACATTTTGGAGGAAAATTGATAAGTGACATGGAGAATAGTGTTTTCGATCCCCGATGCTATAGTGATTAGTCTCTCTGATCGCCGACAGAGTAAGTCAAATGGTTCTTTTATATCTCGCCAATACTACGTTGTGGGAGTTAGTTGTTAATGCTTCCGATCACCGATACACAATCACCGTGATAATAGTGCTTGGCATTGCCGACACTGCAGAAGCATTTAGTTGTGAAGCGTCGACACTGCGGAGATATTGAGGTGTGATTTGTCGACCCGTAGCATGTAGATTTTTTCAATTGCCGATGATTTTATGTTATCGTGAGATCCGTGGTGTGTTCACTATCTGCCGATGCGGCTATTATTAGGACCATTCTCCCAGCATCTAGTGCTTCCGACCGCCAATGGTTATATATGTGCGGAGCAGTATTTTATCTTTTTTCCGTGGGTTTTGGTCGAGTCAAGGTTTTTTCTGAGATGAAGAGCGCAATTTAGGGTTCGGTGTTTTGAGGATTGGCGGTTACATTGTTATGGTTAATGCTTTCATCGGAGGATTTCAAGTTAGTCCAGATGCATCCTGGATTGAGATGAAGATTATGTTCTATCGGGCTTGTGATTTTAGTTTTGGATAGTTGACTTAGAGGATTTCAAGACACAAAATTGTAGGATTTCTTTGCCTTGTCATTCTTTCTTTTCGTGAATTAATACTGTGTATAGTTTATTTTACAGAATGCATATGGAGGAGGTAAATAGATTGATACAGTTTTGTTATTTTGATAAAATCTTAATGGTCTAAGAACATGCTGTGTTTATGATAGAGAGTTGGCTAAAGAATGAAGAAGAAGAAAGAAAGAGAGATGCGGAGGCAGCGGCAAGGAAGGAAGAGGAGGAAAGAAAGATAAATGAGGAAGCAGAGATAAAGAAAAGAAAAGAATAAAGTGAAAGTCTGAGATTAACAGGATCTCAAAAAGACCAACAGATTATTGAGTAGATCGATAATAGCAGAGGCCCAGGCTTGGAAAAATCTCATCAGCAATCAAGCTGGTCCCTCTTCATAAAGTGCTCTTACATTTTAATTTAAAACATAACATGTTGTATAAATTATGGGCACATACTACAAGACAAAAAATTTAGAACTGAAAGGTTGGGGTAGCCCAAAGGTCATCGAGGGCCAGCCCAAAGGTTTTTCTTTTTTGTATAAATAAAGGAGAGTTTAGATGTAATGGGGGACTTTTTCCCAGATCATTTGTGAGAGTATATTGTAAGAAGAACTATTTCATTTTTCAATAAAGAATTACAAGTTTCCTTCTGGAGAAAGCTTGGTGGAATGTTTCAAATGTTTTGCTATGGATCAGTTGAATGTGAACTATTTCATTTTCAGCTTATGTCCATTAACTGTGAGATCATTCTAACTCATTGAATCTATGTTCATGTTATGAATGCACTCTAGTTTATTCTGTGAAATTTCCACTATGAGTTATGAAGGTTGTCATAAACAATAAGCTATCTTGTTATTCATATTTCTATTGATGTTCATGTGTTTTGAAATAAGTATCAGTTATCTGTAATTTTCTTAATGCATGAGAAGAAATACATTACTCATTGATAACTGATAATTTTTCTCCCTATGGATAGGTTAGTTAGTTAAATTTAGTTTCTTGTTGTGTGTGATTTAGATGTGAGACAGTTAAGACGAGAGGTAAGAACCTACGCATCACATTGTGACACTCCTCGTTATCTCTATCAATCTACATTTTTAGACAAGCACTTGCACATCATACTTAAACAAAAAAAAACTAAAAATATACACGGTGGACCAGGCCGTAACCGGTAAAAAATTTTAATTTGTTACTTGACCTACGGTAGCCGGATCGTAAACTGGACGGATTCCCCATACCAAACAATAATGGGCTAGTTGGGAACATTTATTGGGGAGAATCCCTAACTGTTGTTACCTACGATTTTCCAGGCCTCAACATGACCCTAGATGGATACATAGAATAATAGTAGCATAGGAAGCTACTAGTCACTCCAGTACAGGATACATAGAGTATGAAAGGCAGAGGGAAAATAATGCTCCGCTTCAGAGGGAGTGACTATAGAAGATCCTGAGGTTCGACATGGTATGACAGGATGGAAATATTACTGATGACTCTAGTCTTTACTGAGAGTAAAGCACATTCCAACCTTTTCTTCAAGGTTGAAGGAGGAAGACCAGTGATGCTCCTGTTATATCTCGATGACTTGTTCCTGATAGAAAAGAGGAACTCATTAAAGTTGCCAGAAGGAGACTTGTTTCCAAGTTCGAGATGAAGGACTTGGATATGATGCACTACTTTCTACGCATGGAGGTGTGGCAGAATCTCCCTGGGACAAGGGAAGTATGTAGTATAGATCTTGAAGAGGTTCAGGATGATGGACTGTAAGGCCATGACCACACCTATGGCATCGAACCTAAAGCTATTGAGTGATGCTTCATCAGATTCTGTTGATGCCATGATGTATCATCAGATGATTTGTTCCTCGATGTACCTGATGAATACGAGACCATATATTTGTTTTTTTGTGAACACATTGAGACATGTTCACCTGATGGTTGTAAAGCATGCAGTGAGGTACCTGAAGGATACAGTTGATTATGGGCTCAAGTATGAGGTGGATCAAAATATTAACCTGGAGGTTATGTTGATTCAGATTGGGTAGGTAGTGCCATCGATAGGAAGAGCACTTTGGGGTGCTACTTCAATATGGGATCATGTGTGATCTCTTGGTTTAGCAGGAAGCAGACCTGTGTGGCACTAAGTATAGCCGAAGTAGAGTATGTCGCAGCTTGTTCGGCTAGTTCTGAGGCAGTGTGACTTAGGAAGAAACTATTTGATTTGTTTGATCTCTAGTTGGATGCTACTTGTATATATTTCGACAACCAGAGTTGTGCGAAGTTGTCAGAGAACCCGGTGTTCCATGACAAGTCAAAGCATATCAAGATCAAATATCACTATATCAGGGATATGGTGCAGATAGGAGCAGTGAAGCTCCAGTATGTTGCGACAGACGAACAGATAACTGATGTGTTGACGAAGCCATTGGCCAGAGTGAAGTTTGAGTACTTCAGGGAGAATCTTGGTGTTCTCCAGATCGAGGTTCCCTCCAAGGGGAGGTGATGAGTCTGAGAGCCATTCTAATGTGACTATGGGATGTGTTCCCACATGAAAAGATGTAAGTGAAAATCCATTCTGATGTGACTGTGGGATGTGTTCCCACATGATAAGATGTAAGTGTAGATCCTTTCTAACATGGATGCAGGATGTGTTCCCCACATGGTCAAATATAGGTGTTGAGCCTTTCTAGCATGGATGCAGGATGTGTTCCCCACATGGCTAGATATAAGTGATGATCCCTTATAGCATGGATGTGGGATGTCTTCCCCACATGGATGGATATAAGTGTTGAGCCTTTCCGACATGGTTCTTGGATGTGTTCCTCCCATGGTCGGATATAAGTGTTGAGCCTTTCTAACTTGGTTCTTGGATGTGTTCCTCCCATGTTTGGATGTAAGTGCTGGGCTATTTTGACATGGTGGAAGGCTAGGGCTCCCATGGTCAGATGTGAGTGTTGGGCCTTTCTGACATGGTTGTTGGATGTGTTCCTCCCATGGTCAGATGTGAGTGCTGAGCGTTCCTTTCTGACATGGTTGTTGGATGTGTTCCTCCCATGGTCAGATGTAAGTGTTGGGTGGGTCTTTCTGACTAAGGGTCAGATATAAGTGTTGAAGAAGACCTACATAGAGGCTAGGCCTACAACCAACATGAAAAAGAGTTGGATCTATAGAACTTCCTATGATGAGAAGAATCGACAGATAGCACCAATTGATCGAGATGGTAGAAGCAGTGATGTTGATGATGATCCAATGATGATCCAGACTTGAAGATGAAGATGACTTGAAGATGAAGATGACCTGAAGATGAAGATAACTTGATGATGATCCAGATGATACAGAGAAGAAGACTTGTACTGATAAATTGTGTCGAGAGAATACTTTACTAGTTAAGAGGGAGTGTTGATGTATTTGTAACTTTGGAATGTATTCACTTGTATATCTTATGTATTGTACCTCAATGTTTATTCCGGGAAGTATCTATAATGTAATTAAGTCATCTCATGCCCTGATGTTCCAATCAGGAGATTCAATAATGTAAACAAGTCATGTAAAGTCATTGAGGTTAACCCTCCATTGTAAGTCGGGGCAATAGTCCCCACAATTGAGTCAAGGTTAACCGTCCTTGTTGATCGAAGGGAAAAGTCCCCAAATTTGTGGGGAACTAGGGTTATTAGAATCTCCTAGAGATGTCGGCCCTGGTAAGTAATTGTTAAGTGAGGCTGACTTGTTGGAGTGGACATTAAGTGAACAAAATAATATAAATAGAGAGTGAGCCTCTCTATTTATCACATACACAGTCACTCACTGGGGCGAATGAGTGAGAGAGGATAAACTCTCTCAAGTGAGAGAGAGAGAGAACAACTGTGGAGATCATCTTTTCTGTCTTTGGGTTTTACTGCTGCCATTGGTGCTCATTCTATCTCTAAGGAAGTTGCGGGGTTTTCTCCTTTATGGTTTCCTCGAGGAAAATTCTTTGTGTCTCTTGTCTCTTGTGATTTTTTCTGTGCATGTTATTCTCTCAGATAAGATCCTAGATTCATATTGCTTAAATGATAAAAATCTAACAATCATAACATATGCTTGTTCTCTTCGGGACAAAGAAAAGTTTTGTTGGCAGGGGAGATGTTGGACCATCCTAGTCGACCAACCGACTAGGTCCTTCGACCAATTACCATCAATTTGGTCCATTTGGTTGGTTAAGCTGACATAACTATATTGTAACTGAATAAGTAAATGTAACACAATATATATAGGCTGGTGAATTGTAATTCAAGTAGTTATCCATTACTTTGTACATATTCTAGCTCTGATATAATACAATTGTTGTTGTTGTTCCCATAGTTTGGTGTATTCTTATTATATATTATAATGTGAATGCTTCATATTCTATAATTTATGATGTTTATATTCATGTATCACATAGATTACAACATGGTTTCATGGAGGATAAAAGAGAATTGTGGGGAAAATATGTTAAAGCTATTCAATACAATCATGTTCGATTGAGAGATAAAGAGGATGAGCTTCTACGGGTTTGGAATAGAGAAGGTGGTCAATATGATCCCAGCCTCAGATATAGGTTTTTTCATGAAGAAGAGGATATTCCAAAACCCCCTAGTGGTGCTCTATTATATGGAAACTTAATTTCCTTTTAAAGAAAAAATGATTCCTATTATTAAGGTTATCAAATAGAGTCTCTGTTTGGGATTTAATGGTCATAAAATTTGGAATAGGTACTGGAATATGATATCTCTACAAAGAATACTCTAAGAGCATTTCTTATATTTTTATAATTTCCTCATACATTGAAAGAATGTGGTCCTTTGCCTTGCAAGTTTAAGGAATCGAATTTGTTTGGAAATGCGTGGATTTACAAGAAGCCTTACAGGTTTAGTTAAACAAAAAGGATTGTGGTGATTATAAGGGTTTTATTTTTCTCATTATTTGGGGAACTTAGTTAATAACAAATAATCCCATTTTTAATTATTTCTTCATTCTACCTAATACTTATGGATAAAAAAGTGTGGCAATTCTGTCCCACTTCCCACAAGATGATGGGATCCTAAGGGTAAGATTGTTGAGGAAGTAATTGATAGATCAATCTACTGGTGTTATTTCGATGGATCATCGCAAGATGATCCTTCCATGGGGGGTGACAGTGGAATATTATACTTTATAAATACCCACTAGATCAATTTTTCTGTAGGTTTAGACAGAAATACAAACAACAAAGCATAAATGATGGTGCGAAAACTTGTATTAATCCTGGCTACAACTAAAGGTGTGTAGAAGATACAGGTTGTTACTGACTTTATGTTAGTCATTGAATGAATGAGAAAGAAGCGACCGCCCATAAATATTATGCTTAATCCTTTATTTGAGAAACCCTTGAGGATCTCAGGTATTTTTCAACTATTTATTTTCAATATATTTATAGAGAAAGGAACTCCATGGGTGATTTGTTGTCAAAACAAGGTCTAAATGTATGTGAGGGGTTATGGTAACAATGGGAAATGGAAAAGTTCTTATTTTCTGAACATGATCCTAGACCTCATGCAAGTTGAAAAAAATTCATCAGGGTAAATAAGAACAACCTGTGAACAACAAATACATGATATTTGGAATTATCTGTTAAATAGTCACGGGCTACAACTTGAACAATATAATTTTTTCTTAATTTTGACATATAAATGATGTATATGATATCAAATGAGCACAAAGAATGACGAGATTTTATTGTTGTTAAAATTTGAGGATGAAATGTAAGGAAATAATTATAGATAAAAAACTTGTTGTGTAAAGGCTCATGAGGCCCATGAACAATATGGCTCATTTTTAATATAAAGGACGGTGACCTTTTTCCCATGGAAAAAAAGTAATCTCTTATGAATTATGGGAACCACTATTAACCATCATTTATATCAAATATTGAGAAATATTTTATCATGACTATGCACTATATTGTGAATAGTCTTTCTTATCACTTTCATTACATCTTCATAAAGTTAGTGAAGAACTCTTCATTTTTTGAATTATAAGAGAGTGAAGAACACTTCATTTTTTCAATCATAAGAGAGTGAAGAACTCTTCATTTTTTGAATTATAAGATTGTGTTAAAGATATTATCTTTTAATTTAAAGGATTATAGGTCTATCATAATTCTAAATCTATCAAGCATTTAAAGGGACCAAATCCGTTGAGGTGCAAACTTTTTCTCAGATTTTACAATCTAAAAAATGTTGGGACCTCAATATATTTAAGATGAATTTCCACTGGTTTGATATGTAAATCCTTTATATGTGCTCGAATACATTGTATATAAATCCATAGTTTAATTATGTGATGGTTCAACTCGATCACATAGCAAGAAGTATTTAAGTTCTATTACACTTTTTAGTTTTATTTAATTGAAATTTATATCTCTTTGGTTTTGAATTTTAGGCTAGGAATAATATTGTAACTTTTTATTTACTTAATATTTTATTATTTTTTTAAAAGTGTCACATGTCAGCTCCATGTTGAGCACGAAATTACACTTCTCCCTCATATTGAGGTATACAATTATATAATTTTTCGCAAATTTAATTAAAAAAACATTAATATTATATTATATTAATAATGAAATAAATGTGTTTATCATGTTTATTTAATATAAAAAATAATTTAAACATTAATTAAGTATAAAGTCATTTTTTAATAATTTATTTTTATTTTTATTAATAATTCAATTAACAAAAAAATAAATTATTTAATAAATTATCTAATCAAAATTATTGAGTTAATCTTCACATAAGGTTAATGTCCCAAAGTCTCACACATCAAGCTCTTACGAACATCATAAGTGTGTCCACATTCATATAGAGATTGCATGAATTAAACGTATCAACCATTACAATATTGTAATGATCTTTTGTTGACATTATACTATTCTCATATCCCCTAGGGTGTATACCACTTGGAAATAGGGTGCATTGTTAAGGAATTCCTTAAAACGTTAATGGTTCAAAATTTGAATAGCTTATGTACCTATGTAGGGGTAGTATCACTGTACTCGGAGGTTATAGTGGCAAGAAACCGAAATCATTCTTATGTCACCTATGTAAGGATAGTGTCATTGCACCTGAGGATTAAGTGGAAACAAACAAAAGTCAATCCCGTGTCACGTAAATACGAACCTATCCCAATTACAGATTCTTTTATCTCTATATATGTGTGTGTGTAAATGCCTATATAATAAAAAATATAAACCAAATAATAACATGATAATACGATAGTTCTGTACAAAAATATTCACCATATCTCACACTACTCAATAGATTTTTTTTACCAAGAAAAAAATCACAATTTATTATATTCATAAGAAATCACATTGTTGAGAGGAATATCAATGCCTTGTAAGGCTTACACAACATGTAACAATTTTGAAAAATAGTAGATCGTTCAAAAAAACAACTACAAGATATCAATATCTAAATCACATGTAAATGCCTATATAATAATAAATATAAACCAAGTAATAACATGATAATATGATAGTTTTCTACAAAAGTATTCACCATATCTTACAAGAGGAATATTGATGCCTTTTGAGGCTTACACACCATGTTGTAATCGTTTTGAAAAATTGTAGATCATTCAGAAAGACAACTACAAGATATCTATATGTGTAGTATTGAATACAAAACAAAAACATAACTTCATCAAAAGATGTATGTGTTGTCATCTCAATATTCTCAGAATTTTAAAATCCTGTATTGACAAATTTGAATATTAATCATGAAACCAATCTGTTATCTCATAGAAAAAAAATGAATCCCATTCAATCTAAAAGGGAAAAGGACCAAAAGCCATTTTCATAATGTTATGATTAACCATTTTCATAATGTTATGATTGAGATGGTTCCAATGAAACCAAGTTCGTTCAACCAACTACAATCCCCAACTGATAAAATATCAATCTTAATATTTTTCTCTCAATAAATATATACTGAAAACTGATAGATTGGAATATACCTACAAGTTGAATCAACCCTTTAAATATGGAAACATAACTGTTGTTATTCGTGGCTCTTCTCATCTTCATGCAATCCACAACAAGGTTCCAAACACCCAAACACTTGTAGCTGCATAATGTGTCGACTTTAAAGACACATTATCTCAACATGCATCAAACTTAAACCATTGAAAATATGAAATATGAACAGTCCCTCCAACACCTCCTTGGTCGGATCACCTTGAGAATCACCATAAATAAAAATCCCAACATCAATGTCTATATATCTGAACTTCAACCACCCTTGGAACTATTGGAATTCCCTTGTTATGTGGAAAGAGTCTACGGATGGCCAGGGCACACCACTCGATAGATAACAAAAGTATTCACCCTATCTCACAAATAATTTAGTTATATTTGTATCTCACTGAAACAAAGGCTTTATTAATGAAGCATATATTGTTGGCACAATTTACAGTGCAAAAGAAAATGATGTAATATAAAAGTTTAAGTTATATTTTTATATTAAAAATTTGTTATTATTATTATTTAGTAATTGTAAAAATCACATAAAATTAATTATATCAACATGTTGTATAAATTTAAAAGTTTTTTTTTAATTTGAAAATTAATTAAATTAATTAAAATAAATTAAGAAACATCATATAAATTGTCCAAAGGGGTTGGATTTATTGGCGAAGAGCGAGAGTTTTTCACTAGTGGGAAAGGTCCATTTCCAATGAGAACCAAACCTGGAGCCATGGGGGCATCTTGAGGTAGTGGTGGAACACGTGGTTTCACTCAGAGAGATTGTATTAAATGATCTTGTGGCCTGTGGACACATAAGTGGATCAAAGACCACCCCCATGTCCTTCTAAAAATAAATTCAATTCTCTCTAGCTCATTCGGCTAAGGTATGAATCTCGTCAACAAGGTGACCGAGGTTCAAATCCCCTTACGGATGAGCTACTTGGGAGGAGACACCCAAAATACAACTAGTTGAGGGTTGGTGTGGATTACGTCAGGTGCAATCCTCAGATGATTTTGACGGGTTAGATGACCCTAGGTCATTGTTTTTCCAAAATTCATTCCCGTAGTAAAAAAAATTATAGCATAAAAAAAACATCATACAAATTAAAATAGCTTTGAACAACAACTTATTACAATATAACCAACAAACTAGTTAGTATAAAAATAAATGTTTATAGATATTCTTGAGATATTTAATGAAAAAATTAAATAGCTTTGACCAACAACTTATTACAGTATAATCAACATGTCACTGAGTATAAAAATAAAAGTTTATAAATATTCTCTAAATCCTTTAAATCTTACTTTATGTTTTTAATCTTATTATTAATTAAGTTTGAGTATTCAATACTTTATTTTACGATTTGAGTGATTGAAATCAAAGTTCGTTTTAGAGTTCAAATCCTATATTGTTCATTGGCTAAAAGATAACCTTAAACTTAGCTTTCTCCAAGACGGGTATATAGGTGTTCTGCATTGCATCCCAAAATAATTTAGGATCCCACATACAAAAGATCCACTGCTCAGGAAGAAGGAAGTAGAAAAAAACAACTAAATAAACCTTTATTTCAAGTCAGGAAAATAATACAAAAAACTACAACACAAAAGCTGCTCAAAACATAGCACATGAAATAGAATGTGGCTGAAGGAAATAATCATCTAGATCAAGCAACAAATCATTCCATGTGCATAAAGACAAGTCCCAAAAAAAAGACACTAGAAACTTAGGGCCGCTGAACTGGATGGTCCATCTTCACTGCATTAAGGGGATAACCCGGGACCAGGATCCTAATAGCATGGAGCATTGTCAAAAGAGCTCGTCGAGAGAGCTAAGTTGGGTTGTTGATTCCAAGACAAGCACCACTGTCAATGGGGAAGCTGAGAAAAAAAAGAAATGACTAATAGTTAACATTCTTTTGTGCCATATATGCCACCACCATACCACTAAACCAAAATTCCATGCCATAACCAGTCAACGTCATTGCCGCAGGAAATCCATAGATCCACACTAGGGGTCATCGAGCAAGGTGTTATCATGTAAAATGGCACTTCTCCGTCCAAGTACTGACACTCAATGTGTTGGTACACAAAAAGAAAAAATGGATTGAAGTAGCCAAAACACTATAGATAAGCATGACCTTTGATGCATCATTCCCTTACTAGCTTAACCTATTTTTTGTATGGCTATTAAGGATAATACGTGACTATTATCATTACAACCCTCATATCATACATGAGTATTTACATTGTAACTCACGTATACATCATTAGGGCTTGAACCCACGGGTTTCCCTTAAGCAAGTCGTGTATCATACACGACCTACCAGTATTAACAGTGATGTATTCCTTAATCCAACATTAAAAAAACATAAACACGATTAGTCGAGGACTGTTGGGCCCTTAATCATAGCTATCCCAACTTCCCCAACCATCTCAACCTTCGTTGTTATAGTTGATTTTACCACACTTGGTAGATCACATATTTATGGCCTTCCATGTCCCTCTACAGACTCCTTGGACCCCCTTTTCTCATATTATACTTTGATGTCCTAATAAAGTCCCCAAAAAGCACATGTTTAAGTGTATACACGACTTTTAAAGCTATACTCGCGTGTATATGCATATTTTGAGCCAAAAACTGTGTGCATTGGGAAACGTGCATAAAGCCAAAAGTTTTTGAAGTTTTCCTCATAGAGTCCCGAATAACTTGACTCTTGGCCCTGCATATTCCTTGAGAATGCTCAAACTCAACCCTCCATTTCCTATTTGGAGTGTTATATATTGAGCCTCTTGGATACATTGAAGGAGGAGAAATTGGAGAGCAAGAAAACTATAGTTCATTGTTGCCTCACTTGTTTATGCTTGAGTCTGCATCCCTTTGTCCTTTTGGAGCACACAGTGCTATCTTCCCAAGATTTGTTTTGCTTTGTAAGTTTTTCATTGAGAGATGGAGGATTGGAGTGGTGGAGGCCCAGGTGGAGGACTCAGTTTCTCGAGTTCAAAGAAATGCCGACAAAGGTTGTCACTATTGTATCTCTGTTTTTATTAATAGAAATATCCATTTCCTATCCAATACATGTGCATACATATGTGTTATCTCCCAAAATAAATTTATTTTGATAGTATGAAGAATTTAACTCATGCGATGAAGGATATGAATATCACTGACAGTTTGAAAGCCTCTGTTTTTTTATTTGGGTAAAAATTTCACAAGTTGTAGCTTTTGGTGGCTTGGGCGAGGATCAAAACATATCATTAGCCACCAAAAGTTGGAAGATAAATAACAGGTGGAAAACCCCTTCGGCGATTGGGCGTATTGCTAAATTTTTTACTGCCATCGAACATTTTTTAACAGTGATCAGAGGTGTAGTCCTCTATTACGCCGACGTTTCGGAGTTTTAGTCGGCTATGGTGCCGCCACTGTGGAGAATCTAGTGGTTTAAAGTTTTGATGGTTAGTGGTTTTGGGTTCCGATCTCTGATGCTGAGAAGATTAGTTCGTTTTCACCTCTGAAACAGCGGCAGCGTTCCGGTCTAAGGCACCGATGAGATATGGGACAGAGCTTCTGATTTCTGATCGTGAAGCTAGTGGTTTAAAGCTTCGACACTGTGGAAGCATTCCAGTCTAAGGTTCTGATGCATTAGTTATTATAGCTTCTGATCACCAACAAGCTAGTGATGGAAAGCACCGATACGTTTAGGCTTGGAGCATCGATGGGCTAGAAGATAGAACTTCCAATCGTAGATGCATAAAACCATCGTGAAGTTAGTCATTTGAGGCACCGACACTACGACAGCATTGAGGCTTGGGGTGCCGATGGGTTAGAGGTCAGAGCTCCCGATCGGAAACCGCGGTGACAAGGTAGAAAATTCTGGCGGAATAAACAAGAAAGGTCACTTAAGTTAACCGCCAAAACACTGGTTTTTGGTGGCAATTTTACACTAAACCAGCAGTGGTGATTATCAGCAACTACTTCAGTTATTAAAATTTCACTGAGTGAACTAGATCTTCACAATAGATAGACACATAGTTAGCAAGGGTTTGAAGCCCTAATCTGAGAAAACTATCACTTTCAAGTATTTTTGTGTAAACAGATTGGATTTTCAGGATCTGTCATTTTTGTAGAAGGCTATAAAGCCCGTGATTGATTCTATAATAAAGGTTTGACTTCAGGGATTTGTAATCCTATTCTATTGTCAAGTGTCTCATCTTGTTTATTCTAATTATAAGCTCTTTTGTTATGAGTTGTTCAGCCATCATCTTTATCTTTACTGTACTTATGCCTAAATGTGCATTTAGGTGATTTTCAAGTTGATTAATAGCTAATAGCTATCATCCTATTGGTGAGTTAATGAGATTTGATTTATAAGTACCATCCTTGTCAGGATTTAGCCATTTATATGCATCTATTTTGTATGTAAGTCTACCAGCTTGATGAGTTCTCCATCCCTGCACTTTATTGTCAAACTATTGGACAAGTTGTAACTAAAATCCTTGTAATTGAGTAAACTTCATGCATGTCTTGAGAGTGGCAGGTTATATAGGTCACCTGAATTGATCCATATCAAAAAACCCTAAAAACAGTTTAATTTACTAGGAATCCTCGAGCTACAACCTAGAGGAGTTTCTTGGAGTGATAACAAACTGGCGCCGTTGCCGAGGAGAGAATATTGAAGCTCAGCTTCCTTGGGAGACGACATAGATCCATGCTTTGATGATAGACAAAGCCTGGACATTATTATGGTTGTAATAATCTATCTAGTGACTCCATTGATATAAGGTGGCTTCAAGAAGACCAAGTACTAGAGCAAACCCAAAGGGGCCACCAGCAACACTTGTTTCATATCCAGAAGAAATTTTGAGGAAATATAGGGCTTTACTAAGATATACCAGCAGTACTACACAAAAAGCTACATCAGGTATTTCAAGAAATATTTCTGCTATTATTTCTTCTGCTGAAACTCTTAATTCCCGGGAATTTTTAGATACATCAGAAAAATCTATGGGTTGGGCATCTTCAAGCACTGTTGCTTGTGAAGATCCAATCCCTGGTGACTCTGTTGGGATAAGTATACCACCGCCTTCTCAGCGAGTAGCTTCATCAGCACTGCCTTCCACAACCCTTTCCATACCCATATCCAATATGGTTGCCCCTCAATTGACCAAGATGGAAAGGATCCTAGTAGCTAGGTATGTGCCCTTAATTCTGCCAAATCCTCTTACAGCCATGACTACTAGGTATTATCTCAAGTATATTCCTAATTTTACAGGGGAAGGGGATTTCACTATTGAAGAACATCTAGAGGATTTTTACAGCTATGCTGAAAATATTAACATAGATCAAGAAGATGTATGGACTAGGGTTTTTGTGCAAAGCCTAGATGGCCAACCTAGGAAGTCATTTAAGGAACTGCCTGCCAGATCAGTGGTAGGCATAGAGGCCATACATGAAATTGTCCTAAAGCATTGGGGAGAAAGGAGGGACCACCTCTACTATATCACAGAATTCAGCAACCTGAAAAGAGAAAATGGGGAGTCTGTCTCCAACTTTACCAAGAGATTCAACAATATGTATAGCAAGATCCCTACTGAAATTAAGCCCACTGATACCTCAACTAGGATAACTTATGCAAATTCCTTTGACTCTGACTTCTGCTTACTTCTCAGAGAAAGGAGTTTTGTTTCCTTATCACTCATGCAGGATGCTGCCCTAGAAGTAGAGTCAAACATTCTGGCATCTCAGAAGGTCAAAGGGAAGATAGACAGGAAAAAGAAACCAACAGACTATAGTGGGGCTTCAGCATCAGAGAACAAGCTTGAAAAAATGACCAAACTGTTAGATAACCTGACTGCTGAAATGTCTAAATTGAAGGACCAAGGACATCTACCGGTGAGCGGTAAAGGGCCAAGCGACTTTTCTCCTCGAAACCCAAATTTTGTTCCTTATAGAAGAGGAAACCCCCCAATTCAGATTCTCAGAAGGGAGAGAAATCAAGGGTAAGATTGAAGAATAAGAGCTCCATTTCAAAATGTTTTATTAGAAAAAGAGCTAGAATTCATTGAAGAAGAAGGAGAAGCTGAAGACAATATCCACTGCATGGAGGATGAGGTGGACTATTCTTTTCTAACACAGGCAGAATATGAGGAAGCCCTAATTGATGAGCAGATCACTAAAGAGGCTGTCTATTAGGCTAATGGTCAGGGAGGTTACAAAATGAGATCTAGGCTAGTTTCTCCCCTCAAGAAGAATGCTATACCTGTCAAGTAGCCTATTGCACCAGCTAGAAAGGTTGTTGTTTTACCAAAGAAAATGGTTGTCCCATCCAAAGCATTGCATAAACTAGCATGTTCAGCCATACCTGATCAAGTCCAACTCAAACCTACAGCTCCCGAGGTAAGGTTTCTAGATATGCTGCATTATTCCTTCAACCTCGAGTCTGAAATTCAAAAATTGAAAATCCCTTTCCCTTTAATTGAGCTAATGAAGAATGATGCACTCAAAACCTCCATTCTGAATTCCCTTCAACCCAAGGTGCACATTGACACTGACTTTGTGAACCTGCAAGATTACAAGCCTATTGTAACCCTAGGCCCCATGATCGAAGACCTAAAGGACTCTTGCCCACCATTCTATATATCCTTGAACATCCATGATAAAATACTCCATAACTGTCTGCTGGATTCAGGATCCTCTCATAACCTAATGCCAAAGGCTGTGATGGATGAGATTGGCCTCAGCATCACCAAGCCCTACCATGATTTATTCTCCTTTGACTCTAGGAAGTTCAAGTGCTTGGGCCTCATCAAATACCTTGCTATAAATTTAACGCAGCTACCTTCGAAAAGCATAATGATGGACATTGTAGTGGCCGATATTCCTCCAAAATTCGGTCTCTTGCTGTCTCAGTCATGGAGAAAAAGAGTAGACGGCACCCTTCAGATTGATCTCACATATGCCACCATTCCCATGTTTGGAGGGGAGACTAAAAGGATGTACAGGGAAAATCAACTAGCATACATTATAAGCAAGGAGAGCCACTTAGTGAATCACCCCATCTATGCAGTGGAAACTGATTTTGGGTTTTTCATTTTGCAAATAGATGATAATCAGTAGACTTCAATTCAGCTCACTAAGCCCACCCGTCAGCAGCCCGAAGAAGTAACAACAACGATCTGGACCATGTATTTCGATGGGGTTAGCGCTCAAATCTCAGCACGCATGGGTGTAGTCCTGATCTCCCCATCTAAGGAAAACATTCACCTGTCTTATAAGCTTGATTTCAAAACCATGAACAACGTAGCAGAATATGAAACCTTGCTGCTAGGAGTTAAAGCTGCCAAGGAGATGGGGATCATGTGTGTGAAGATTTTTGGAGATGTAGACCTCATCATACAGTAGGTCAACAACACTTTTTAGAAAAAAAATATCAAATTGAAGGCCTACAGGGATGAGGTATGGAAACTCAGAGACTCCTTTACGTTTTTTGAACTGTCATATATTCCTAGGGATTTGAATCACCTGGCTGATTCCCTGGTCATCTCTGCAAGTTTGTTTGTTCCTCCTTTACCCCCTAATCTCAGCTATGATGTTCAGATCAAGTACAGACCCTCTCTGCCAGACAATGTAAAATTTTGGAGGGTGTTTGAGAATGATGAGGATATTAATAAATTCCTTCAGTTAGTAGATGAATTCTTTGACATACACATAGACCAGGAAAACCTTAACATGGAGGAATCCAAACAGCTCAAGTTAAAAGATAAAGTGACTGAGCAGAATATTGTCCAATTGCCTAGCAACTACATACCCCGAGGTCTAGTACCACTGGAAGAAATGTTTGATCACAATGACATCCCTCTCAAGCCTTCCAAAAAGGAGCTAGACCCTGCTATCCAAGAGAAAAACATAAGCAGCCAAAGTCATCCAAAACTAATAAATATTTCCATGGGGTTGAATGCTAATCAGAAGTCTAAATTTTGCAGCTTGATAAAAGAGTTTGCTAATTTTTTTTCTTGGGAGTATAGTGACCTAAAAACTTATGACACCAATATCATCCAGCATAGAATTCCTTTGGAGAAGGACACCATTCCTTTCAAACAGAAGCTAAGACCCATCAGCCCTCTCCTATCACCAATGATTGAAAAAGAGATCCACAAGCTCCTTAAATCCAAGATCATAGTTCCCCTCAAATATTCCAAGTGGATTGCAAACCTTGTAGTGGTAAGAAAGAAAAATGGGGAAATCAGGTTGTGCATGGATTTTACAAACCTAAACAAGTGTTCCAAGAAGGACAACTATCCCCTACCCAAGATGGAACACCTATTGCAGAAAGTCTTGGGGGATAGAGTTATGTCCTTCCTTGATGGCTTCTCTAGATACAACCAAGTTGTTGTGCACCCTGATGACCAAGAGAAGACTGCCTTTACCACCCCCTAGGGCACCTTCATGTATGCTAAAATGCCATTTGGGATAATGAATGTTGGGGCTACTTTTCAGAGAGCCATGGACCTAGATTTTGTAGGCCTAAAAGATAAATTTGTGCTGATATATTTGGATGAATTAACAGTTTACTCTCACAGCCATCATGACCACTTGCAGAATTTAAGGAAGGTATTTCTGAAGTGCAGAAGGTATGGAATATCACTGAACCCCAAGAAGTCCCAGTTTGCACTCAAAGAAGGAAAGCTCCTAGGCCACATAGTCTCAGCTGAAGGTGTAAAGATCAATCTGGTAAGGGTGGAAGCAATTCAGCAGTTGTCAATACCAAGGTCAAAAAGAGACATTCAGTCCTTTTTAGGCAAGATAAACTTTGTCAGGAGATTCATTCCTAATTTCTCTGAGCTGGTAAAGCACATAACAGTCATGCTAAAAAGGGATGCAGAAATAAAGTGGACTGACCAGGCAAGAAACTCTTTTGAAGACATTAAGAAAGCCATCATGGGGGCCCCAACCCTGATTAGTCCCGACTATACCAAGGGTTTTTAAATTTTCTCTTTTGCATCTTATGACACAGTGGCAACTATACTATTACAAAAGAATGATGAAGGTCTTGATCATCCAATTTCTTTTTTCAGCAGAACCCTGAGAGATGCTGAGCTGAAGTATGACCCAATTGAGAAGCAGGCTTATGCTCTCATAAAATATTTGAAGACTTTCAGAATCTACATTCTCCATGCAAAGGTCATTGCATATGTCCCTTCAGCTGCTGTGAAGGATGTTTTGACTCAGCCTGACATTGATGGGAAGAGAGCCAAGTGGATTGCCAAACTCATTGAGTTTGATGTAGAGGTGAAACCTACCAAGCTGGTAAAGGGATTAGGTCTGGCCAAACTCATGGCCAAAGAAAACTGTGAACTGATGGGAATAAATTTCACATGTGTCACATCAGCAAAGGTGCAGACTATGGTAGGAGCTAAAACATAAGTAAATCAAGATCAAAATAACAGTCCATCAGTAATTGAGAACATATCTTCATGTGAGTGGTACTCAGGTATCATTCAATTTTTGCTAAAATTAGAAGTTTCCCCTGATCTCACTCCTAACCAAGCATGAGCTCTCAAGTTGAAATCTGTTAAGTTTTGCATAATTGACAAACTGCTGTACTGGAGGGATCAGTCTGGAATTTTGTTAAGGTGTCTAGATAAACAGGAAGCAGAGCAGGTCATGCATCACTTTCATTCCAGTACATGTGGAGGCCATCACTACTGGAAAACCACAACCCACAAGATATTAAGAGCAGTATACTATTGGCCAGTCCTCTTTGTTGATGTATGCACTTTTGTAAGGGCCTGTGACCAATGTCAGATATTTATAGGGAAGCAGCAGCTCAAATCCTTGCCCCTTAGGCCAGTTACAGTGAATGGGCCTTTTCAACAATGGGGTCTGGATTTCATAGGAGAAATAAATCCATATTCCAGTGGACAACATAAATGAATCTTAGTAGCCACTAACTACTTTACCAAATGTATAGAAGCAGTACCCACCAGAAATGCCACTCATCAAGCCATCATGAGATTTTTATATGAGAACATATTCAGCCGGTTTGGTTGCCCAATAAGGTTAGTAACTGATAATGCACCAGCTTTTAAGTCTGGGGCATTACTTAAAATGTGTGAATCAATGGGTATTCAACTAGTGCACTCCACATCCTATTACCCACAAGGCAATGGCCTGGCTGAGTCATCCAACAAAAGCTTAGTCAGAATCATCAGGAAACTACTAGAGACAAATCAGAAAAGTTGGGATTCAAAGCTTAAGTTTGCTTTATGGGTTGATAGGGTGACAGAAAAAAATATCCATAGGGACTTCTCCATTCAAACTAGTTTATGGCACTGAGGCCATCTTTCCTATCTAGCTCATCCTTCCAGTGGCAAAGTTCTTTCAGGAAGAGGAGGATGAACCAAATGATATGGTAAGAAGGATGACAGATTTGGTAGAATTACAGCAAATAAGGGAGCAATTTGTAGGAAAATCGGAAGCTCATCAACAGAGGATAAAGGGCATGTTTGACAAAAGAGAAAAAGTAGACAACTTCCATGTCAGAGATTGGGTCCTCAAGTGGGATGCTATCAAACATGACAAGGAGAAACATGGAAAATTCGACTCTTTGTGGATTGGCCCTTTTGTGATAGCCCAGGTACATAAGAATAACACCTTCAAATTGCAAAGTCTGGAAAGTGAAGAGGTATTTGATGGCCCAGTAAATGGGCGGTTCTTGAAGCTCTATTTTATTTGAGGCTCTAAGGCATTATGATTGTAAATTAGTAGATAGTAGGTTGTTTTGTTTTCAGAATAGACTCCATGCCTAATGGAATAATAAAGGATAATGTTAAGTTACTTAGTTGCTTTTAGGGAAAGGCATTTTGGTCTAGGGTTCTTGGGAGCTCACAGGGAGGTTCCCATCCCCAAGTAGGATCCAGATGTTATCTCCCAAAAAAAAATTATTTTGATAGTATGAAGAATTTAACTCATGTGATGAAGGATATGAATATCACTTACAGTTTGAAAGCCTCTGTTTTTTTATTTGGGTAAAAATTTCACAAGTTGTAGCTTTCGATGGCTTGGGAGAGGATCAGAACATCTCATTATCCACCGAAAGTTGTAAGATAATTAACAGGTGGAAAACTCCTTCGGCGGTTGGGCATATTGCTAAATTTTTTACTACCATCGAAACATTTTTTAATAGTGATCGGAGGTGTAGTCCTCTATTACGCCGATGTTTCGGAGTTTTAGTCGACTACAACACCGCCACTGCGGAGAATATAGTGGTTTAAAGTTCTGATGGTTAGTGGTTTGGGGTTTCAATCATCGATGCTAAGAAGATTATTTTGTTTTCACCTCCGAAATAGCGGTAACGTTCCAGTCTAAGGCACCGATGAGATAGAGGACAGAGCTTTCGATTTTCGATCGCGAAGCTAGTGGTTTAAAGCTCCAACACTATGGAAGCGTTTCGGTCTAAGGTTCTGATGCATTAGTTATTACAGCTTCTGATTGTCGACAAGATAGTGATGGAAAGCACCGATACGTTCAGGCTTGGAGCGCCGATTGGCTAGAAGACAGAACTTTCGATCTCTGATGCATTAAACCGTCAGGACGTTAGTCATTTGAGGCGTCGACATTGCGGTAGCATTGAGGCTTGGGGTGCCAAAGGGTTAGAGGTCAGAGCTCCCAATCGGCAACCGCGGCGACAAGGTAGAAAATTCTGGTGGATTAAAAAAGAAAGGTCACTTAAGTTAACCATCGAAACACTAGTTTTTGGTGGCAATTTTACACTGAACTAGTAGTGGTGATTATCAGCAACTACTTCAATTATTAAAATTTCACTCAGTGAACTAGATCTTCACAATAGATAGACACATAGTTAGCAAGGGTTTGAAGCCCTAATCTGAGAAAACTATCACTTTCAAGTATTTTTGGGTCACGGAGACTTCACTTAGTGAACCTCTCACATAGCATGTGCGATCGTGGGATATTAAAGAATACCCTTAATTTCGAGAGATATTGACCCAAACTCTTTTTGTTGAAACCCCCTCCCAATACTTAAAACCTCCTCCCCACCTCTTTTTATAGCTCAATCCTTATAAACCACCCTACCGAGCCCCACCTTAAAGCCCTCATCCCCCCAATTGATCTGATGGATTATTCATCTTCAGAAATTACACTGATCCAATATGGTACAATAGTTATTAATCTATGGTTTTAACTCATATGCTAAACATTATATGCAACCATCCCTTAACATTTGTGGCAACGCGCAGCGCAGTCTGTGCATGAGCCGCGCAATTATCGCACGTCGCGCAGTTATCGCATGGTGCACTGCTTATCGCATGGGTGCGCAGCTATCACATGGTGCGCAGCTTATCGCATGGGTGCACAGCTATCATATGGTGTGCAGCTTATCACATGGGTGCGCAGTTATGTATGGGCCGCACAGCTTGTGAATCATCGAAGTGAACATCGAATGGTTCGTGGAGGTTACTCATATGCTGCCACAGCGGATCGGGTATATGGCGAAGTCCTCATATGTCGCGACATTTGTAACTTTTGTGATGGCATCAAACGGTTACGTTACGTGGCATAGCCCAGTTGCAAGTCATTGCAATGTGTTGTGAGTCGGCACATGTGCATGGAGTCGGTTGCAACATTTCGGGAATATGGAACGTCGTGGTAACATAATGCTTGGGCAGCGATTTGGCGGGGTTGCATGATTCAGTTTTAGTGTATGGTTGTAATGACAATAAAGAAGAATCCGTTACTTATCCTTCCTCTGAACGCTTAAATAGGGGATGCTAGCCACCATTCAAGGGAGAAGAGGGGACAGACAGAGTGAAGAAACGTAGATTATTTTAGAGCATAGAGCATCATTTCTCTGTTATGAGAAGCTTGGAGAGATTTTGTTGCGAAGTGTCCAGACGCTATGCTGTAGAAGTCGACATTCTCTGTTATATTTTAGCTTTCTTTGTCTTTGAATGCTAATTGTAATTTCCAGAAGAGAGGTCTTAAAGACTTTGTACAGCATTCTGTTTACAGTTGTTGAAGTTGATTTTAGAGCCATTTTGTACCATTTTAAAAATATTAATTGGATCGATACCCATTGGAGAGGGACCCGGAGAAGTAGCCCAGTGGAGGAGGTGAACTCCGTTATCAACTTCTGTTTGTGACTCTCTGATTCTGTGTTTCTGTTTATATCTGTTCATCCGTTTGGTTTTTAATTTCTGTTATGTTCTAAGCATTTAATTTCTGTTAATACTGTTCCATGAATTAATCTGTTGAAAGCATTCTTTTAAAACAAACTTTTAATGCACTCAAGTTGAGTTTCGACGGATCATATTATGGTATCAGAGCTGGTTGACTGCTTGTGCAAGTTTGTGAATGCTTACTAGGTTCAGTTTAAAGCATGGTGAAGGAGAATTAATTGAAGGAGATCCTGAGATTGGCTCCAGGAGAACATTCTCAAGAACCATGTCTTCTCCATGAGGGGAAGAAGAAGGACATACAGAACGGGAAAAACCTGTTATTTCAGAAACGAAACTGAGTTTCTGGAGGCTTTTATGAGCATGAAATCCATGATGGAAATTCTACTCGATGAGCGAGCGGAAAGGAAGAATAAAGAAGAACGATCTTCATCCAAAGATGCAGAAGTGAAGAAGGAAGAAAAGGGTAAAGGAGAAGGAGGTGATGGTGACCCTCCTGAAACTAATCAAACTTTCTCTTCTTCTCATACTTCGCATTCGAATAATGCAAGTCCTAATATGCCTTATTTCAAATTGGATGTGAAGTTTGAATTGCCAATTTATAATGGAGATTTAGATGCTGAAAAGTTAGACAATTGGATCAAGCAGCTTGAAGTATATTGCAGGGTGTAGGGCATTACTGATGACCCTTCCAGAATTCAATTGGCCACTTTGAGATTGAGTGGAATGGCTCTTACTTGGTGGGAGAGCAAGATTCAGCAAGATCTTCGAAAGAATGGTAAAATTATTTCAGTTTGGAATGAATTCGTTGAAGTATTAAGGAACCAATTTTATCCTTTAGGTCACATGCAGCAATTAATAATGAGCTGGCAAACTTTTAGACAAGCTAAAGGACAAATCATTCAAGAATATACTCATGAATTTAGAAAGAGGGCTATTGCATTGAATGTTTCATTAGATACCCAGGAAACTCTTCTTAAGTACATTGGTGGTATGCATTCTTATTTGCGACATACTTTGTTGATGTTTAACCCCAGTACCTTGGATGATGTATGTGTTCAAGCTACACATTTAGAAGCTAGGGGTAAGCATGCTAATGATACTTTTGTGAAGAAATACTTTAAGGTTGACAGCAAATCGAAAGGTCAAGATATGGGGAAAAAGAAGATGGCTACTATTAAGAAAGAGGGTGAAAATCCTACATGTTCGCATTGTCAGAAGGGACATGATGTCTCTAAGTGTTGGAAACTTCATCCGGAGTTAAGGCCAAAGAAGTACGGAGGAAAAAAGGATAAAGGCCAAACAAAAGCTACTACAGTAGTTATTCCGGACTTGAGATCCGACTCAGGTGATGGAACAAAGGTTACAGCTGTCGAAATCTAGGGTAAGAATAAAAGTATCTCACTTCCCATTCATGCAAAATCAAGTTCTAGTGCAAGTACAAATATGCCATCTACTTCTAAGCAAAATGATAAAGATAGAAGTGCACTGTTTCATGTTTGTGTCATTGCAAGTCACACAAAGATTGATACATTGTTTGATAGTGGTTCACAAGTAAATCTAATATCGGAAGAAGTGGTTAAGAAATTGCATTTAGTTACTAGTCCTCATGAAAAACCCTATCCTCTTGGTTGGGTTACTAATGATACACGATTGCAAGTTACAAATAAATGTGTATTGAGGTTTGCAATTATTGAAAAGTTCATAGATGAGGTAGAACTAGATGTAGTACCACTTGATATTTGTGGAATTGTACTTGGGAGTCCATATTTGTATGACTGGAAAGCAGTCTTTTATAGAGAGCAGAATAAGTATCATCTTTTTAAAGATGGTGTAGAATATATTGTACGAGCACATAAGGCAAAAACCAATCTAGCCATAGTTTCTGCAGGACAAATGAAGAGGCTGGTAAATGCTAGTAAGAATTTTGTGTTGATGATGGTTAAGGCGAAAAATGATGAGGTCTCTAAATCTTTTGAAGAATGTGACCCTAAGCATAAATCTGAACTAATTGAAATCATTTCTGAGTATGATGATTTGTTTCAAGATATGAAGGGGTTACCACCAAAGAGAGAGATTCAGCCTGAGATACATTTGCAGCAGGATGTGCCACTCTCGAACATCACTATGTACCAGATGTCTGTGATGCAGAATGAGGAAATCAAGAAGCAGGTTCAAGAGCTTATTGAGAAGGGGGTCATCCGGCCAAGCACTTCTCCTTGTGGCTCTACTATAGTCTTGGTTCCGAAGAAGGATGGGTCTTGGAGGATGTGTATCGACTATAGGGCCCTTAACAAAATCACCATTAAAAATAGGTATCCTCTTCCTCGAATTGATGATTTTCTTGATCAGTTGAAACATGCAACTTACTTTACAAAATTAGATCTGTGTAGTGGGTATCATCAAATCCGTGTTGCTGAAAATGATGCTTGGAAAACAGCTTTTAAAACAAAATAGGGTTTGTATGAATGGCTTGTGATGCCTTTCGGGCTCTGTAACACACCTGCTACTTTCATGCGGGTCATGAATGATGTCTTTCATTCATTCATTGATGATTTTGTAATTGTATATCTGGATGATATCCTTGTGTTTAGAAAAACATGGGAAGAGCATATTGTACATGTGAAGAAATTTTTAGAGGTACTGACGAAGGAGAAGCTTTATATAAAGATGTCCAAATGTGAATTTGCTAAAACTTCTTTAGTATATATGGGCCATATTATTGGTGGAGGCCACCTGCGAGTGGACCTAGCCAAGGTTGCTGTCATTGTAAACTAGCCACGGCCTAACACCGTTACTGAAATTAGAAGTTTTCTGAGTGCGGTTCAGTATTGGAGGAAATTCATTTCTGGGTTTTCTTCCATTGCTGCTCCATTACATGCGTTGACAAGCATTAAAGAAATTTTCCAGTGGGGAGGAAAACATCAGAGAGCCTTCGACACTTTAAAGGAAAGGATTAGCACAACACCAGTTCTAACGTTGCCATATTTGTAGCAGCCATTTGAGATCGAAACTGATGCTAGGGGGTTTGCCATGGGAGCTGTTTTGATGCAAGGGAGGAAGCCAGTCTGTTACCATTCAAAAACGTTCTCTACTACGGTAAGTAACTATCTAACCTATGACAAAGATTTGTATGCTTTGGTACAGAGTGTAAAGAAGTGGAAACATTATATCATGGGGAAAGAAACAGTCATACATACTGATCATCAGCCACTTCAATATTTACAATCTCAGACAAAAATACAACAAAGTAGGCATTTAAGATGGATGGGATTCTTACAATAGTTTCATCTTGTAATTAAGTACAAAAAGGGAATTCATAATAAGGTAGCAGACATGTTATCAAGGCCTCCTACAAATGCTTCAATCATTCTTCAAAACAGTTCATTAACACATGAAAGTTATATTGAACAGTATGCAGAAGATAAATATTTTAAGAAAGTATATGCATCACTAATACAAGGTAAACAGAAAGAGAACTATTATGTGCATTGTTGGGGCGCGCACCTTAACTGTCCTTAAGTTAGGTAACTCCGCGGGGTTATGAGAGTTTGTAAGCAGAGTTACGACTAAAAATAGTCTTAGGGGTGTCGGGGTTGAGTCAAAACCCTCTTTTTGTAATAACCCATGGTTTAAGTCCATGGTTTTGTAATAGTGCACTGTATAAATAGGCACTCTTGTAAATAAGTCAGGTTAGGCTTTTGATGTAAGAAGAATAGATGTGAAGCTAAGGCTATTTTGTAAGAGAAGGTTAAGTCCCAGCTGTGTGCGTGGATGACCTCTGCAGCTGTGTGCGTAGAGGGTTTTGGGTGATTAAGGAAATCTGTAGCTGTGTGCGTAGAGGCCTGCAGCTATGTGCGCAGCTTTAAGGACTTGAAAGGATCTGCAGCTGAGTGCGCAGATCAGAACTGTGATTTTAGTAAAGAGTTGAATAAAACACAGTTCTGTGGACGTAACCCCTACACTGGGGGTGAACCACGTTATATCTGGTGTTGTGGTTCTTTGTGCTGTTTTGTTATGTTCTTTCATGCATTAATAAATATATATCTGATAAATAAGATCACTACTAACTAAATAACTTCGCTGTGAATTCCCAGTAAAGGGTTATGCAAGTCACTGTCTGTTTATTTAGCTGCGAAGTTATATATGCGAATGTCACAATCTCTGTGTATACGAATATAAGTTGTTAAAGGCTAAGGTATAGTAATATCCCTCTTCTGCTTGCAGAAACCTGGTTCTGCGGCATCCCATAGCTGTTTCGAGTGAGACTGCAATCTGCTTGTAGATTGTTGTTGAAAGGGCCAACTCTGTGGGTCTTTTGTTGGTGTGAAGTTAATGGTATAAAGCCCGGGTCTGCCCTATAGCCCAACAAATTGGTTCCGTTTTCGGTTGAACTCAATATCTGCTCAAGAGGGGTTTACGTTGTACCTCGAGGGCTATGTTCTGGAGGCCCTCGGTGAAGGAAATCGGTGATTGGCTTGATGAGACTTATCTGAAATTTGATGAGCAAGAGAACAAAGATCTGCGTCGTAGTGCAAATGACTTTTTACAAAGGTATGTTTTTTGTGACGTTTATGAAATTTTATTTGGTAGTATCCACATAGAGTTGCACCAGTGGTTATCCAGGTTAACAAAGCGAAGGATGAACTTCCAAGAATGTCAGTTTCCTGCTTGGACCCCCGCAAGAATTAATATACTGAAAAGGGTCAACAACGAGATCTCCCGCGCTGTTGATTTCTGGACAACGCGAAACCTCGAAGCATTTGTGACGGAGTTCACCATCGACACGAGTACTTCCTTTAGTGAAGTCGAGCGACAGTTTTTCAAAGGACCAAGGGGTAAGTTCTTGAATTCATTTAGTTTGAGAATTAAAATGCTATTAGCTGAAAAAGGTATATTGCTAATTGAATCAGACTGTTAGATTTTGTATTACTAACCTATGTTTGCAAGTGAAAATACCTTCAACGAGCAAAGCAGTTTGCTGCAAAGTGGCAAAAGGAACAAGAGAGATTTTAGATCCTATTCCCAGGGTCAGCATACCGAGTATTCCCCTGTAAATCCCACAGTGTTAGAACCCGAAGAAACCCCTTTTGTTGGAAACCCTCCTGTAACCCCGCAGCGAAGACCTATTATCCCTGAGAACTCGTCACAGTCTGAGAGTCAACCTAGCCCAAGTATTCCTGTCGCAGGTTAGTCTACCCCTGTAAGTTCCCCCCCGCCTACTTCCAGTCCCCCTCCAACCCCCCCTAGATCCACTATGGCCCACATGCATGATGACATTAAGCTACCTGTCTTCAAAGGAACTAGATCCGAGGATCTAGAACAGTTCTGGTTTTTATGTGAAGCAGTGTGGACTGCTAAGACCATTACGGATCAAGATACAAAAAGAGCACAGCTGGTTACTTCATTCAAAGACCGTGCTCTGACCTGGTTCATGAAGTTTTCCAGCACTCAGAACCATGCATTGGCTGATATAAAAGTAGCAATGATAAAGGAATTTAAGAAGCCAAAATCAGAGTCGCAGTGTATCACTGAGTTAAAAGAGATTCAGCAGAGGCGTGGCAAATCAGTGTGGGACTTTGATCAAAGAATCAAAGTTCTGCTAGACCAAGTCAGTTTCACCATTGGACCTGCGTAGCACAAGGAATGGTTCATTGCAGCATTGTTACTGCATATCAGAACTCCACTCATGCAACAGAAGGTTGTTGACCAGCAGGAGGCCCTAGAAATCGTGATGAAACTTGAAACCGCTCCTGTCAAAGATAATTCTGGTATTGCTCAAATCCAGGCACAGTTGGTAGCGATGGCTCTGGAGCTGCGTGATATGAAGAAAGGAAAAACCGGTTGCGAAGAGGTTTTGTGTACACAATGTCGGACAGAAGGTCATGCCAAGGAACAGTGTTTTGTGGTAAGAAATTCCCTGAATACTAGTGCGCCAAACCTATTTAATCCGCAAGTCCTATATTGTGAGCTCTACAGAACAGTAGGCTAGCATCGACCTGAAGACTGTTATCTATTACAGAAGTATGGGCAAGTAACTAAGAACTCCTATTGTAAATTTTGTAAGTTCGTAGGACATAATGAAGATGAGTGTCGCAGTTATGACCTCATGTGAGAACGCACCTACGACACCTATCAGGTACAAAATGAGGGACAGAGCAATGATGGCTATGGTTACCACGGTGGTGCATCAGGAAGAGGTGCTTTTAGAGGTCGTGGTCGAGGTGGTATGGCCGGAAGAGGAAGAGGCCAGGTGGTGTGTTACAATTGTAACCAGGCCGGGCATTTAGCGAGAGACTCTCAGAACCCAACTACGACATGTCGGTATTACCGAGCAGTCGATCATGTGATCGAGCAGTGCCTGCAATTGATAGCTAATATTCAGGAACGAAACAATGTCCCTACTCAGAATATTCAGATGATTTTTGTCAAGCAAAGACCTGCCCCAGCCATTAATGTTGTTACCCGAAGTGGAGCTACGACGGAAGCGCAGAACAAGGAGAAATAGCCTGTCGAGGCTTGGGTTAGGAAGGCCCCAGAAAAAATCCCTGCACGTGATGTCGACAGAGAAAAAGAGACATTGATGGCAGCCACGAGAGACTTTGTTGACCCCAACACGTCAGTAATACTTGCACAACACCCTCAGAAGAAGTCACAGATGCAAGAAGCTTCGACAGACAAAGTAATTACACTATCCTCCTTTTTACAGAGTTGTCTGAAGCTCCTCCAAAATCAGAATGCTTTAAGCAAGTTGCAGAAATTTATTGCTTCCTGCGAACCTCAGCATAGTTCTGGGCAAGTAAAAGCTATTAATAGAGTCAGGAGGACTGGCAGGGAAATGAGATTGAATGCTCAGATAGGAGAGTATGATATGACTGCTGTTATCTTGGACCTAGGATCAGAGGTCAATGTCTTAACTAAGCAAACATGGGAACAAATAGGAAAACCTACCCTTGATTGGTCCCCTATACAGTTGAGACTAGCCATTCAGCAGAAGATTGTGCCCCTAGGAAGACTCCCTAGTGTACCAGTAGATATTGATGGAGTCAATACCTTAGCTGACTTCGAGGTAATTGAAATAATTGATGACAGCAATCCCTATCCCGCACTACTAGGCATTGAATGGGCAATAGATAATGATGCAGTCATCAACCTGAAGAAGAGATAGATGACTTTCGAAGGGAAAGGAATGAGAGTCATAGTTCCATTGGACCCTTCTCAAGGAGAGAGATACACAGAGCCAGTAAGAGATGAAGACCAGGATGCTTTGGACCACGTCTACAATATCACAGCTAAGGAAGAATATTATGTTGATCCTACTGAAGAAGATATCATGGATTGGCAGTGTGACAGCTCTTGCATGACGGATTCAGATGATGGGTTAGAACACTGGAAGAACAGACTTTATGAGCTGCATGGACATAGATGTGCCAGAATTACCAAATCTATTAGATAGCTTGATGCACAGGTAAGAGTCCTACCTAATTTTGATGACTTGTCTGACCCAGAACAGTTTATTGAACAATTTTCAAACCAGATACCAGATCCACAGAAAAGAGAGACTCTTGATTTAGTATTCAGACCCACAGCAGCCAAATGGAGGGATAACCATAAGAAGTACATTCCTAGTTGGGAAGCTTGTCAAAAATCTCTTCACCTAAGATTTGTGGATCAGCTCCAGGAGGTGCACAGCAGGTTCGATGGGCAGAGCGACCCGCAGGAACACTTGGAGCACTGTTATGAAGCATGGAAACATGTACCTCGACGGGTACACAAGCTTATACGTATCCGGACACTTGTAGTAGAAAACTAGTATCCGGTGGTCGGGATTCGGCATGTTGATATGTCTGGTGACACAGAAATAACTAAGTACCAACCTGCGGGATTGAATCTCACAGCTTGGTCGCAGAATTTGTCCGGATGTGCCAAAGGTCAATATGGTGTCGATGGTCCTTATTGTGACGCAGCTACAGACCTGGTTGCACTGCAGCCCAAAAGCCGACCATTGGAACACTGCCGATTTGGCGGCGCTGGTACTTTAATTGCCTTAACTGCCTATCCTAATAATATCCGCCGAAATCTAGCATCGTGGAAACAGGATCTCTGTCAGATTTGGCGCCTTCAATGCACATTTATGGCAGATTTGGTCAATGGATTGTATATGAAGACACCCGGGCACGGGGAAATCACATTCTGCATTTCCTTGAGTTTCACAATTGAACCCATGTCAGCTGATCGTGAACTTTAGCACATCTTCACCCCCCAACCTGAGCCTACATCCCGTGAAGAGACTCTACCAACACCGACTCCACCAATGCAGACACGATCTGCCAGGAAACATTTAAGTTGAAAGTTCATTCTAAGCGAAATGAAGACCAACACAAACAATCCAGGAAAACATCGGAGGATCCCGGAATGGATCCGCCTGGTTCAGTAGAGATCCCAATTGAAGGAGAGGAGAACATTGCACCGCAGCGGCCACCGTATCTTCAGCCTATTTGACTAGGAGTTAAACCACCTTGGCGGAATGCTAAGTTCACTATATACACCCCCTCGCTGCCCCCAGGTGTGCAGCTGGTTGGAACAATGACAGGGAAAATAGATCGGCTTAAGTATGCTGACCACGACACAAGTGACCGTGGGAAGTTTCCACAATTTGCACCTGCCCAATACTTGCATTTCGTTAAATATCAAGAAACTGGGGCGACCTTATTGGAAGTAAAACAGTGGGCTGCTGGCTTGGATCTAGCTGGTTTGCTGAAAATGCTCGATGTTCCCCATTTTGGTTGCAGCACACAGGTCACCATCATGGTCAAGCAGCTGCTGGCATTAGTGCATGACGGCTACCTATGGATTGGCGACAAGAAAATTCTTATTAATGGCGAGCTCATTCATAGGATCACAGGCTTACCAATGGCAGGGCCTGATCCGGGGACAGAATTTCCCTCAAAGCATGAAGGAGCGCTTTGGCCTGACGAAAGGGAAATGTGGGTATCACACTTCTGTGATTCAAGAGAAGAACATTCGCTTCGCAACTGAGCTCTTAGCATGCAAAATTATGTGGAAATGTAGACCAACTGAAGTGCCTGCCTCGGTCATCAGAATTGCTATCAACTGCGCCAAAGGCTACAGCTACAACTGGGCAGTGTATATTGTGAAGGAATTCCTTGAAGACACTCACGGCACGAAGGAGAAAGGTAGGCCCTTCCACTACTCATGGTTGATTTTCCTCATCGCACTGGTAGGATGGCAAGAACCTACTGAAGCACAGTTTGCTTCCGTACCAGCGCACATGCCTGGCACAGCCAGGTACGCATCGCTGTGGGTTTCACAGGATAAAACCCACCAACAGATGACAAACTATGTATTTGCCTTTTATATGATGAGTATCTCGTATGAGATTATAAAAACCCCACAGCTCAGTAATGAGTTATTCTCTCAGTATGATGGAGCGGTCAATTTCAGGGCCGATATGCACCATATTTTTATCCAGGCTTGCGCAGATAAGAAGCATCAATGGTTTAAGTTTCCATATGTAGTGACTAAAGATGACATCCTCGCGATAGTACAGCAGTGGCCGGCATAATGGTTAAAAGACGCAGGGACGAAACCTAAGATTCCTGTCCCTCCTGTCACCGATATGGGCGCAGGCCCCAGTCACACGCAACAGCAAGAACCCCCCGAAGACAGTGACGAACAAACTGAGTCACAGCAGACTAAAAGCAACCAGGGAGGAGATGGTGGAAATGAAGACGAAGCAGAAGAAGAAGAAGACTCAGTTAAAACTACCTCAGACCCTAATAGGAAGCATAAGTGCAAGACACCGAATGCAGAGGAAGTAAACAAACCGCCATCGTGAAAGAAAGCGAAGGCATCAAAGGATAAGAATATCGATGAAGCGCCCGGTGTGACAAGCGCAGAGCTTGATGAGGCTTTGTCAAAGTCCACTGAAGTTCTCACTAAACAATGGTCAAATTTTGCAGCTACGCATCTGGATGCCATCACCAATGTAGCAAAGCACATCTTGGAGCTTAAGGACCTAGCAGCAAAATCAGTGACTGGCACTGCAGCCAGCAGCACCCCAGTGAGCGCGCAGCCAGACCTAAGGCAATGGCCAGCCCGAGATAACAAAGGGAAAGTATCGAGCGCAACTCTTATATTAATAGATGCAACCTCTCGTTTGGCGATGAGTATGAAGGTTGGCATAGACTACACTAAGCTATCCATGACGGAGCTACATCTCTGTCAGTCAACCATTATGAAAGAAATTCAGGCACGAGACCAATATTCACAAAAAAAGTTAGGAAATGCCATAAGTCAGCAGTAGGGCTTTGTAGCGCAGCTGGAGGCAGTGGAGCAGAGAAAGAGGGATGTAGAACGTAAGTGCATTACCCTAGTACGAGTCTTGGATGAGGCATGTCGAAGTCTTCTTGACTTCGACGTATAGTTGGTAGAAGAACCATAACAAATATTAGTCAGGTTGAAAGACTACACACAGCAGTCTCGTAGCGAAATCAAGAAGCTCAAAATAGAACATGAGGCCCAGATTGCGGAGCTCCAACTCCGCATCACCCCGGAGAGCCCACTGGAGGTAAGAGAGCAATGCCGAGCAGACATTCAGGCATCAGCAGCGAAAATTTCAGATATTGTGGGCAGCACAGCAAAGCTAATTGGAGATGGTGTCGAGGCTTGGACAACCCTTCAAGAACATCCAGAAATAGGATAGCTACAAGAAACCATCAAATAGCGACAGGCAGAGCTGGATGCAGTAAAAGTGGAAATTAAGACCCTGCCCCCTATGGAGAAAATGCTCAAAGTAAAGCGCAGCAAGGAACTCCAGCAAGAAATTAAGTCGTACAGGGTGAAAGTAACAGAGTTGGAAAACTCTATACAGCCACTTGTTAGTGAGGCTTTGGAATTAAGTACTGCTGTGGATAGCCAGTTCAAAATTCTGAAGGAATATGATGCATTCGCACAGGAAAATGCCAGCGAAGTATCATCCGCAGTACTGCAGGAGTTGGTGGAAAAGGAGAAAGTAGCTGATGACATCATGCATAGTCTCAATACTCAATTCACCGTCCTCGCAAAGAAGCTTCGTCCACCAGAAGACCAGTAGAGTGTCCCAGGACGGGACACTGGTGAGTCTTAGGGGCCTGTTGGGGCGCGCACCTTAACGGTCCTTAAGTTAGGTAACTCTGCGGGGTTATGAGAGTTTGTAAGTGGAGTTATGACTCAAAATAGTCTTAGGGGTGTCGGGGTTGAGTCAAAACCCTCTTTTTGTAATAACCTATGGTTTAAGTCCATGTTTTTGTAATAGTGCACTGTATAAATAGGCACTCTTGTAAATAAGTCAGGTTAGGCTTTTGATGTAAGAAGAATAGATGCAAAGCTAAGGCTATTTTGTAAGAGAAGGTTAAGTCCCAGCTGTGTGCATGGACGACCTCTGCAACTGTGTGCGCAGATGGTTTTGGGTGATTAAAAAAATCTGCAGCTATGTGCGCAGAGGCCTGCAGCTGTGTGCGCGGCTTTAAGGACTTGAAATGATCTGCAGCTGAGTGCGTAGATCAGAACTGTGATTTTAGTAAAGAGTTGAATAAAACACAGTTCTGTGGATGTAACCCCTACACTGGGGTTGAACCACATTATATCTGGTGTTGTGGTTCTTTGTGCTGTTTTGTTATGTTCTTTCATGCATTAATAAATATATATCTGATAAATAAGATCACTGCTAACTAAATAACTTCGCTGTGAATTCCCTGTAAATGGTTATGCAAGTCACTGTCTGTTTATTTAGCCGTGAAGTTATATATGCAAATGTTGAATCTCTGTGTATATGAATATAAGTTGTTAAATGCTAAGGTACAGTAATATCCCTCTTCTGCTTGTAGAAACCTGGTTCTACGGCATCCAATAGCTGTTTTGGGTAAGACAGCAATCTGCTTGCAGATTGTTGCCAAAAGGGCCAACATTGTGGGTCTTTTGTTGGTGCGAAGTTAATGGTATAAAGCTCAGGTCTGCCCTATATCCCAACATTCATAATCAACTCTTGTATCATCTTGGTAAACTCTGTATTCCAGAGAAAGAGAGAGTGCATGTGATTCGATAAGCACATAGTTCATTGATTGCAGGACATTTTGAAGTAAAACATTGTCTGTATTACAGAATCACTGTTATTGGCCTCAGATGCAAGAAACTGTAGCTAAATACATAAGAGGTTGTGTTATGTGTGCAACGAGTAATCCTAGCAATAGGAAATTGGGTTTGTACACACCTCTTCCAGTTTCTTCTCATCCTTGGGAAAGCATTTCTATGGACTTTGTAGGAGGACTACCTATGTCTAGAAAAGGGCATGATTACCTATATGTTGTTGTGGATAGATTCAGCAAAATGTGTATCTTAATACCGTGTAACAAACAGATCACTGCTGAACAAACAGCTCATCTATTCTTTCAGAATATTTGGGTGCATTTTGGGCTACCCATGTCTATTATATCTGATCGAGATTCCCCTGTTCTTGGGGGAATTCTGGTCAACTTTATGGGAGCTTATGGATACTAAACTTAAGAAAAGTACAACTTTTCATCCATAGACCGATGGGAAAACAGAGGTAGTGAACAGGACAGTGGTTCAGCTGCTCAGAGGATATTGTAGTAAACATCCTAAACTTTGGGATGAGCAGTTGCAGTATATACAGCATGCTTACAATCATGCAGTTCATTCTTCCACAAAAAAATCTCCTTTTGAAACTTGTTTTGGTTATCTGCCAAAAACACCAATGGACCTCTCTTTTGGCAAAGATGTAGTGGATGGACATCATGATGCGGATAAAGCTTTAAAGTTCATTCAGAGAATCCAAGTAGTGCAGCAGGTAGTTCAGGAACAATTGGAGAAGAGCCAGTCAAAGTACAAAGCCAGGCATGACAAGCATCGAGTTGATCATCAATTTCAGGTTGGTGACAGAGTTTGGTTACATATCACCAAAGAAAGAATGAAAGGTGAAGGTAAAAATATTAATCCTATTAGGTATGGTCCTTTTGAGATATTGGAAAAGATCAGTACTAATTATTTTCGCTTGAATTTACCTCCATACATGCAAATTTATTCAGTTATCAATGTTGAGAATCTTAAACTGTATGAGCCTCCTATGATCATGGATGAGGAAACTAACATACAGATTCCTTCAGTTGATGATATGGCACCTGAATACATGAATGAGTTGCAGGATGATGTTATTCTTGACAGAAATGTAAGGACTTCATGAAGGGGGAATGTTGAGTACCTTCGAGTGGGGCTTAAAGGCATGCATCCTAGCAAAGCAAGATGGATGGAGATTGGAAAAGTGAGGGAGTTGTACCCTCACTTACTTGCCGAATGATTCAAGATTTTGGTGGTCCAAAAGCTCTCCAATGGGGAGGAATGATCTGGTGGATTATTCATCTTCAGAAATTACACTGATCCAATATGGTACAATAGTTATTAATCTATGGTTTTAACTCATATGCTAAACATTATATGCGACCATCCCTTAACATTTGTGGCAACACGTAGCGCAGTCTGTGCATGAGCCGCACAGTTATCACACGCCGCGCAGTTATCGCATGGTGCATAGCTGATCGCATGGGCGCACAGCTATCACATGGTGCGCAGCTTATCGCATGGGCGCACAGCTATCACATGGTGCATAGCTTATCGCATGGGTGCGTAGTTATGTATGGGCCGCGCAGCTTGCGAATCGTCGAAGTGAACATCGAATGGTTCATGGAGGTTACTCATATGCTGCGACAGCGGATCGGGTATATGACGAAGTCCTCATATGCCATGACATTTGTAACTTTTGTGATGGCATCAAACGGTTACGTTACGTGGCATAGCCTAGTTGCAAGTCATTTCAATGTGTTGTGAGTCGGCACATGTGTGTGGAGTTGGTTGCAACGTTTCGGGAATATGGAACGTCGTGGTAACATAACGCTTGGGCAGCGATTTGGCGGGGTTGCATGATTCATTTTTAGTGTATGGTTGTAATGACAATAAAGAAGAATCTATTACTTATCCTTCCTCTGAGCGCTTAAATAGGGGATGTTGGCCACCATTCAAGGGAGAAGAGGGGACAGACAAAGTGAAGAGACGCAGATTGTTTTAGAGCACGAGCATCCTTTCTCTGTTATGAGAAGCTTAGAGAGCTTTTGCTGCGAAGTGTCCAGACACTGTGTTGTAGAAGTCGACATTCTCTGTTATATTTTAGCTTTCTTTGTCTTTGAATGCTAATTGTAATTTCCAGAAGAGAGGTCTTAAAGACTTTGTACATCATTCTGTTTACAGTTGCTGAAGTTGATTTCAGAGCCATTTTG
Organism: Pseudotsuga menziesii; assembly: GCA_001517045.1. Classification (NCBI taxonomy): domain Eukaryota; kingdom Viridiplantae; phylum Streptophyta; class Pinopsida; order Pinales; family Pinaceae; genus Pseudotsuga; species Pseudotsuga menziesii. The sequence continues at coordinate 102,303 of LPNX011128460.1, read as the reverse complement.
TACCATTTTAAAAAGATTAATTGGATCTGTACCCATTGGAGAGGGACCCAGAGACGTAGCCTAGTGGAGGGGGTGAACTCCGATATCAAATTCTGTTTGTGACTCTCTGATTCTGTGTTTCTGTTTATATCTATTCAGCCATTTGGTTTTTAATTTCTGTTCTGTTCTAAGCATTTAATTTCTGTTAATACTATTCCATGAATTAATCTGTTAAACGCATTCTTTTAAAACAAACTTTTAATGCACTCAAGTTGAGGTCTGACGGATCATATTATGGTATCAGAGCTGGTTGACTGCTTGTGAAAGTTTGTGAATGCTTACTAGGTTCAGGTTAAAGCGTGGTGACGGAGAATTAATTGAAGGATATCCTGAGATTGGCTCTAGGAGAACATTCTCAAGAACCATGTCTTCTCCACGAGGGGAAGAAGAAGGACATACAGAACGGGAAAAACCTGTTATTTCAGAAACTAAGTTTCCGGAGGCTTTTATGAGCATGAAATCCATGATGGAAATTCTACTCGATGAGCAAGCAGAAAGGAAGAAGAAAGAAGAACGATCTTCATCCAAAGATGCAGAAGTGAAGAAGGAAGAAAAGGGTAAAGGAGAAGGACATGATGGTGATCCTCCTGAAACTAATCAAACTTTCTCTTCTTCTCATACTTCTCATTTGAATAATGCAATTCCTAATATGCCTTATTTCAAATTGGATGTGAAGTTTGAATTGCCAATTTATAATGGAGATTTAGATGCTGAAAAGTTAGACAATTGGATCAAGCAGCTTGAAGTATATTGCAGGGCGCAGGGCATTACTGATGACCCTTCCAGAATTCAATTGGCCACTTTGAGATTGAGTGGAATGGCTCTTACTTGGTGGGAGAGCAAGATTCAGCAAGATCTTCGAAAGAATGGTAAAATTATTTCAGTTTGGAATGAATTTGTTGAAGTATTAAGGAACCAATTTTATCCTTTAGTTCACATGCAGCAATTAATAATGAACTGGAAAACTTTTAGACAAGCTAAAGGAAAAAGCATTCAAGAATATACTCATGAATTTAGAAAGAGGGCTATTGCATTGAATGTTGCATTAGATACCCAGGAAACTCTTCTTAAGTACATTGGTGGTATGCATTCTTATTTGCGACATACTTTGTTGATGTTTAACCCCAGTACCTTGGATGATGTATGTGTTCAAGCTACACATTTAGAAGCCAGGGGTAAGCATGCTAATGATACTTTTGTGAAGAAATCATTTAAGGTTGACAGCAAATCGAAAGGTCAAGATACGGGGAAAAAGAAGATGGCTACTGTTAAAAAAGAGGGTGAAAATCTTACATGTTCGCATTGTCAGAAGGGACATGATGTCTCTAAGTGTTGGAAACTTCATCTGGAGTTAAGGCCAAAGAAGTACAGAGGAAACAAAGATAAAGGCCAAGCAAAAGCTACTGCAGCAATTATTCTGAACTTGGAATCCGACTCAGGTGATGAAACAAAGGTTACAGCTGTCGGAATCTAGGGTAAGAATAAAAGTATCTCACTTCCCATTCATGCAAAATCAAGTTCTAGTGCAAGTACAAATCCGCCATCTACTTCTAAGCAAAATGATAAAGATAGAAGTGCACTGTTTCATGTTCGTGTCATTGCAAGTCACACAAATATTGATACATTGTTTGATAGTGGTTCACAAGTAAATCTGATATCCGAAGAAGTGGTTAAGAAATTGCATATAGTTACTAGTCCTCATGAAAAACCCTATCCTCTTGGTTGGGTTACTAATGATACACGATTGCAAGTTACAAAGAAATGTGTATTGAAGTTTGCAATTACTGAAAAGTTCATAGATGAGGTAGAACTAGATGTAGTACCACTTGATATTTGTGGAATTGTACTTTGGAGTCCATATTTGTATGACCGGAAAGCACTCTTTTATAGAGAGCAGAATAAGTATCATCTTTTTAAAGATGGTGTAGAATATATTGTACGAGCACATAAGGCAAAAACCAATCTAGACATAGTTTCTGCAGGACAAATGAAGAGGCTGGTAAATGCTAGTAATAATTTTGTGTTGATGATGGTTAAGGTGAAAAATGATGAGGTCTCTAAATCTTTTGAAGAATGTGACCCTAAGCATAAATATGAACTAATTGAAATCATTTCTGAGTATGATGATTTGTTTCAAGATCCGAAGGGTTTACCACCAAAGAGAGAGATTCAGCATGAGATACATTTGCATCAGGATGTGCCACTCCCGAACATCGCTATGTACCGGATGTCTGTGATGTAGAATGAGGAAGTCAAGAAGCAGGTTCGAGAGCTGATTGAGAAGGGGGTCATCCGGCCAAGCACTTCTCCTTGTGGCTCTCCTATAGTCTTGGTTCCGAAGAAGGATGGGTCTTGGAGGATGTGTATCGACTATAGGGCCCTTAACAAAATCACCATTAAAAACAGGTATCCTCTTCCTCGCATTGATGATTTGCTTGATCAGTTGAAACATGCAATTTACTTTACAAAATTAGATCTGCGTAGTGGGTATCATCAAATCTGTCTTCCTGAAAATGATGCTTGGAAAACAGCTTTTAAAACAAAACAGGGTTTGTATGAATGGCTTGTGATGCCTTTCGGGCTCTGTAACGCACCTGCTACTTTCATGAGGGTCATGAATGATGTCTTTCGTTCATTCATTGATGATTTTGTAATTGTATATCTGGATGATATCCTTGTGTTTAGAAAAACATGGGAAGAGAATATTGTACATGTGAAGAAAGTTTTAGAGGTACTGAAGAAGGAGAAGCTTTATATAAAGATGTCCAAATGTGAATTTGCTAAAACTTCTTTTGTATATCTGGGCCATATTATTGGTGGAGGCCACCTGCGAGTGGACCCAGCGAAGGTTGCTATCATTGTAAACTGGCAACGGCCTAACACCGTTACTGAAGTCAGAAGTTTTCTGGGTGCGGTTCAGTATTGGAGGAAATTCATTTCTGGGTTTTCTTCCATTGCTGCTCCATTACATGCATTGACAAGCATTAAAGAAATTTTCCAGTGGGGAGGCAAACATCAGAGAGCCTTCGACACTTTAAAGGAAAGGATTAGCACAGCACCAGTTCTGACGTTGCCAGATTTGCAGCAGCCATTTGAGATCGAAACTGATGCCAGCGGGTTTTCCATGGGAGCCGTTTTGATGCAAGGGAGGAAGCCAGTCTATTACCATTCAGAAACGTTCTCTACTGCAGTAAGTAACTATCCAACCTATGACAAAGAGTTGTATGCTTTGGTACAGAGTGTAAAGAAGTGGAAACATTATATCATGGGGAAAGAAACAGTCATACATACTGATCATCAGCCACTTCAATATTTACAATCTCAGACTAAAATACAACACAGTAGGCATTTAAGATGGATGGGATTCTTACAACAGTTTCATCTCGTAATTAAGTACAAAAAGGGAATTCATAATAAGGTAGAAGACATGTTATCAAGGCCTCCTACAAATGCTTCAATCATTCTTCAAAAGAGTTCATTAACACATGAAAGTTATATTGAACAGTATGCAGAAGATAAAGATTTTAAGAAAGTATATCCATCACTAATACATGGTAAATAGGAAGAGAACTATTATGTGCATAATCAACTCTTGTATCATCTTGGTAAACTCTGTATTCCAGAGAAAGAGAGAGTGCATGTGATTCAAGAAGCACATAGTTCATTGATTGCAAGACATTTTGGAGTAAGTAAAACATTGTCTGTATTACAAAATCACTGTTATTGGCCCCAGATGCAAGAAACTGTAGCTAAATACATAAGAGGTTGTGTTATGTGTGCAACGAGTAAGCCTAGCAATAGGAAATTGGGTTTGTACACACCTCTTCCAGTTTCTTCTCGTCCTTGGGAAAGCATTTCTATGGACTTTGTAGGAGGACTACCTATGTCTAGAAAAGGGCATGATTACCTATATGTTGTTGTGGATAGATTTAGAAAAATGTGTATCTTAATGCCGTGTAACAAACAGATCACTGCTGAACAAAAAGCTCATCTATTCGTTCATAATATTTGGGTGCATTTTGGGCTACCCATGTCTATTATATCTGATCGAGATTCCCGATTCTTGGGGGAATTCTGGTCAACTTTATGGGAGCTTATGGATACTAAACTTAAGAAAAGTACAGCTTTTCATCCACAGACCGATGGGAAAACAGAGGTAGTGAACAGGATAGTGGTTCAGCTGCTCAGAGGATATTGTAGTAAACATCCTAAACTTTGGGATGATCAATTGTAGTATATACAACATTCTTACAATCATGCAGTGCATTCTTCCACGAAAAAATCTCCTTTTGAAACTTGTTTTGGTTATCTACCAAAAACACCAATGGACTTCTCTTTTGGCAAAGATGCAGTGGATGGACATCATGATGCGGATAAAGCTTTAAAGTTCATTCAGAGAATCCAAGTAGTGCAGCAGGAAGTTGAGGAATAGTTGGAGAAGAGCCAGGAAAATTACAAAGCTAGGCATGACAAGCATCGAGTTGATCATCAATTTCAGGTTGGTGACAGATTTTGGTTACATATCACCAAAGAAAGAATGAAAGGTGAAGGTAAAAAGCTTAAGCCTATCATCTATGGTCCTTTTGATATCTTGGAAAATATCGGTACTAATGCTCTTCACTTGAATTTACCTCCATACATGCAAATTTATTCAGTTATCAATGTTGAGAATCTTAAACTGTATGAGCCTCCTATGATCATGGATGAGGAAACTAACATACAGATTCCTTCAGTTGATGATATGGCACCTGAATGCATGAATGAGTTGCAGGATGATGTTCTTCTTGACAGAAATGTAAGGACTTCACGAAGGGGGAATGCTGAGTACCTTCGAGTGGGGCTTAAAGGCATGCATCCTAGCAAAGCAATATGGATGGAGATTGGAAAAGTGAGGGAGCTGTACCCTCACTTACTTGCCAAATTATTCAAGCTTTTGGTGGTCCAAAATCTCTCCAATGGGGAGGAATGATCCGATGGATTATTCGTCTTCAGAAATTACACTGATCCAATATGGTACAATAGTTATTAATCTATGGTTTTAAATCATATGCTAAACATTATATGCGACCATCCCTTAACATTTGTGGCAACGCGCAGCGCAGTCTGTGCATGAGCCACGCAGTTATCGCACGCCACGCAGTTATCGCACGCCGCGCAGTTATCGCATGGTGTGCTGCTTATCGCATGGGCGCGCAGCTATCACATGGTGTGTAGCTTATCGCATGGGCACGCAACTATCACATGGTGCACAGCTTATCGCATGGGCGCGCAGTTATGTATGGGCCGCGTAGCTTGAGAACTGTCGAAGTGAACATCGAATGGTTCGTGGAGGTTACTCATATGCTACGACATTTGTATGCTACGACAGCAGATCAGGTATATGGTGAAGTCCTCATATGCCGTGACATTTGTAACTTTTGTGATGGCATGAAACGGTTACGTTACGTGGCATAACCCAGTTGCAAGTCATTGCAACGTGTTGTGAGTCAGCACATGTGCGTGGAGTTGGTTGCAACGTTTCAGGAATATGGAACGCCGTGGAAACATAACACTTGGGCAACGATTTGGCGGGGTTGCATGATTCAGTTTTAGCATATGGTTGTAACGACAATAAAGAAGAATCCGTTACTTATCCTTCCTCTAAATGCTTAAATAGGGGATGCTGGCCACCCTTCAAGGGAGAAGAGGGGACAGACAGAGTGAAGAGATGCAGATTGTTTTAGAACACAGAGCATCGTTTCTCTATTATGAGAAGCTTAGAGAGATTTTGCTATGAAGTGTCCAGACGCTGTGCTGTAGAAGTCGACATTCTCTGTTATATTTTAGCTTTCTTTGTCTTTGAATGCTAATTGTAATTTCCAGAAGAGAGGTCTTAAAGACTTTGTACAGCATTCTATTTACAGTTGCTGAAGTTGATTTCAGAGCCATTTTGTACCATTTTAAAAACATTAATTGGATCGGTACCCATTGGAGAGGGACCCGGAGACGTAGCCCAGTGGAGGGGGTGAACTCCGTTATCAACTTCTGTTTGTGACTCTCTGATTCTGTGTTTCTTTTTATATATGTTCAGCCGTTTGGTTTTTAATTTATGTTCTATTCTAAGCATTTAATTTCTGTTAATACTGTTCCATGAATTAATCTGTTAAACGCATTCTTTTAAAACAAACTTTTAATGCACTCAAGTTGAGGTCCGACGGATCACCAATACTTGAAATATATTGGTTCGATTTTTGATAATTTTAAAACCCACAATATGAACTAACGTGATAGTATACTGGTCAACAAGTGAAGCCCCCGTGTTTTGTGTAAACAAATAGGATTTTCAGGATCTGTCATTTTTGTACAAGGCTATAAATCCCATGATTGATTTTATAATAAATGTTCGACTTCGAGGATTTGTAAGCCTATTCTATTGTCAAGTGTCTGATCTTGTTTATTCTAACTATAATCTCTTTTATTATGAGTTGTTCAGCCATCATCGTTATCTTTACTGTACTTATGCCTGAATGTGCATTTAGGTGATTTTCAAGATGATTAATAGCTAATAGGTATCATCCTATTGGTGAGTTAATGTGATTTGATTTAAAAGTACCATCCTTGTCAGGATTTATCCATTTATATGCATCTATTTTGTATGTAAGTCTTCCAGCTTGATGAGTTCTCCATCCCTGCACCTTATTGTCAAACTACTGAACAAGTTGTAACTAAAAGCCTTGTAATTGAGTGAGATTCATGCATTTCTTGAGAGTGGGAGGTTATATAGGTCACCTGACTTGATCCATATCAGAAAACCCTAAAAATATTTCAAGTTACCAGGCATCCTTAAGCTACAACCTAGAGGAGTTTCCTAGAGTGATAACAATATGAATATTGTATCCATGGATGTATTTATTTGTTTATACATGATTTATTATATATGATAGAGTAGGCCTAACACTTGAATATATAGCATGCTTGTCCTATTTTTTGTTGTTTAGAGAGAATTGTGAATGCAAGTGTGTTGGAAAAGCTCAACGGGGATCTACATCAACCGTCTAGAATAAGATATGATTCATATCCCTTAGTGTTAGATGTCTTTATTGTTGTTGCATATTGGAAAGGATTGATTTTTTGTGTCATTTAGTCTATTGTGGTACACCCCAAGACATAGGACATTTCTCTCTGTAACATTCGTAACCTCTCTATTTCCTCATATATAAATAAAGGGTAGGGGTTGAGGCTAATGAATAATAAATGGTAGAGAAATTTATGCTAGTGGTTTTCCTTCAAATATCTTGGAGCAGCATAAATCAGTGTCCTTGGTTAGAAGAGGAGCACTTGTCTCAGATGTTGGGTTGTAATCTCACCTCACTTGTTTATTAATAAAGAGAGTCCTTCTTCCAATATTGTGTCTTTGCACTCTTATATATTGTGATTTATGAATTATCTTATTGTTTCATTATAGGCATGTTATTTCATTAACCATTTGTATAATATATAAGATATTGCAGGAAATATCTTGCTCTTTGCAGGTGTTGGAGATCCCCTAGAAGATGTGGAAGCAATTTGAAGAGAAGAAGAAAAGTTAGAACCAACCGTCATAAATAAGGTATGCCCAATTTCTTCCTATTTCTACTTCAAATTCTGAAATGGTCGATTGCCTGCAAGTTAACTTAGTATGTTGGTAACCCTAGAGACCTTAGGTTATAAGGGTGTTTTTTCTTAAACAACAAAACTGGTGAATCCACTGGGGAGTCCAACCTGTTGTGGGTCCTTTCTTTAGGCTTCCTGACCAGATTTTGCTCTGTCTGATTTTTTGAGTGATTTGTTTTTTTACCTTTGATTTCCAATATTGCATGTTCAGAGCCCGGTCTCTTGTTATTATTTTTGAAAATTTTTGACAGCATAGGTGAGTTGCATGGTAACAGTCGTGTATTGCACTTTGTATATGCAAGTTTCTTTAGTGACAATAACATGTGGTCTGTGACCTTCCTTGATGAAAGTCATGTATTCCTGTTAGTGTCTGTGAATCCAAAAGGTTATTTCTTGTCCTTATTTTTATGATTCCTCAAATGCTTGTGAAGGTTTTATTTTGGCATGATACTTTGGTTTTAGGTCTATACATTCCACTGCTTGCTTGATTAATCAAGCCTTTGAGTGTTTTGTGTTTGACTTCTTCATTGGTGAATTTGTTAGTCCCTCTTGTTTGGCCTTTGGTTTGAGTGCTTGTGTTTTTGGGTCATTGATCAGTCATTTGAAACACTGATATGCTTTGTACTTTTTTTTCAGTGGTCTGAGTTAGTGATTCTTTATGTCTCTTGGATCTATTAGTATTTGAATTGATAGTTCTGCCAAGTCTAGGTTTTGAGTCATTTCTTCCTATTTGGGTGAAGTGTGTTACTATAGGTTTTGGCTGCAATCATTTACTGTTATATGATCAGATAATTTAAACTCACACAATTTGCATTTACTTGCATTATAGTTTTTGAATTTTTTGAAAAAGAAAAGACAAAAAGTAATTTTGCACTTTTTGCATTAGGTTGCATTTAATTGTTCTTTTCATTATTTTTTCAAAAAAAATAAAAATTTTTAAGTCTTGTAGTTTCTCTTTTGTTTAAAATTTTCATTAGCTTGTATTACAAAGAAAAATAAAAGAAAATTTGGCATTATAGTTGCATTTAATTTTGAAAAATTTTATACATCATTTGCTTTCTGTTTGTTGAGTCTATAACATCATATAGTCTCATTCAGCTACCTTTGAATAATACAGCCTGTTAAAAAGAACGATTAATTAAAATTTTATTAGTAAGTTTATTTTTCTAGGCTCAAACACCAACTAGTTCAGGATAGGATTTTGGACAAGGGAACTTTAACTGTCCAAAATCATTTGACTTCAAACATAGTAGCCTTTCATTAGGTAAATCCTCTTCTACAAGAGACCATCTGGAAAGCTCCTCTCACACAGGAGTTAAGCATGAGGTCATGTGAGAACCTAGTTGAGGAGATAACCCTCCACTTCCTTGTTTGATCGTACATTGGGTTTTTTATGCATTTGGGGATCTTGTCAATACCACATCTCGGGCCCAGTGCAATGCCGGTGTTGATAGGGTTTCAGGATTTTCTACCCTGCCCATGTATAAGGATCAGGATTGCGACTGTCCACCAGAATATCGGTGTAGTTTTGGTAGCCTTTAGTTTCTTGACACTAGGGATCATACACATGTGTTATTGGAAGGCTATTTCTAGTACACCTAGGATGGACTTGGAAGGTAACCCTTGTAGACACTTTGGGAGGGCTGTTGGGTGATTCTAGCACTTGCACCTAGGAACATATTCATGGTATGCCAAGTAACCATCCTTCAGTATTTACTTGTTGGATCTAGGCCCTAATCATCCCAGGATTTCCTTTGGAAGGTGCACCTTATATCTGATGTGTCACTACTACATTTCGATCCAAAATCCGACAGAAAAATCCGACGGTGCATGGATTTCTTTTTTTAAACCCACCAAAAATCACAAAGATAAAAAAAAAATTTGAAAATGTGGCAATAAGCATCGCTTAAGCGACGGCTAGTCTCATAAGTGTCGCTTAAGCTACGGATAGCCTCATAAGCA
>LPNX011128460.1:45997-88487 GCA_001517045.1 Pseudotsuga menziesii | reverse complement strand
TCATTGAAAATTTAGTTTTACTCTCCATTTGTCTTAATATGTCATTGCAACCTATTTGAATGTGTTAAAACACATCCTTCTATCTATTATGTTTGTTACTGAATTTTTCTAGGCTCATTGCCCTACTCTTTTGGATACCTGCCAACATTAATAAAATTATCATATCTGAAACTTATTGCGTTTTCTATAACTCGAGGAGTGATTTGTATGTCATATGTTTGATCATTTCCAACACCAACTGATGTAGCAAAAAGTACAGAATATTTAGGTTTGCATTGCAGCCATCTGCTCGTATTGTCATTCGTCAACTATTAGCTGACTCAGAGACAATTTTAATGACAACATCTGTATTATGCCATGGTTGCATTCATAAGACTGTTGATGTACAAATATTTGGAAACATGATATATGCCATCATGTGGGTAGTGCATATTATCACTCAGCATTTGTTGCAATCACTTGGAGGTTATTAAGTACAGTATCTTCTTCACAGTAGCAGTCAAAGTCAGTATTTATTCAGTTTTCCATGTTTGAAAGACATATGAAAGTTTGCAAATTGATAATTAAGCAATATTTGGAAGGGGATATTGAGAATATTTATGCTGCACCATGTCACATCTTTGTGCTCACACAATGGATCGTGGGAAACATATGACAGTATAAATTTGGAACACTTACGTAGACTCAAGTATTTATCTAGTTATATTGTGGTGATAAATTGATCCTTCTAAGTCAATCTGTCTGTGTTATCTAGGATTGATAAATAGTTAGAAGGCTTCTCACATTCTCTCCATCTCAGTGAGTGCTAGAACTGAGCTCTGTTCTTATGGAGAAGATTCCATTATTTCCCTACAGTTAAAGGAATACTACACATGTCTCTATGTTATCTAGGGTTGATAAACAGTAAGAAGGCTTCACAGCCTCTCCATGTCACTGGGTTCTAGAACCGAGCTGTGCAGAGCTCTCCTGGTCTGTTTTTATGTAGTAGAGTACATAATTTCCCATATTGTTGAAGTGAGAATGAAATGTGATGGCCTGCGCCACATTTTTAGAAGCGTAGCCCCTTTCAAATCACTGTGAAGCTCATGAGAGTGTGTTCTTATGTTTGCAATATTTTTTTCTTCATTAAGTTAGCAACAGGAGAAAGATTGTTTTGATATTCTAACATGGGGTTAATGATTTATTTGTAATAAACCATCTTATTCTTATTCTCAGTTTTACTATAAATTTCATTATATTAGAGTTTAAACTCTTTATAAGCCCAATATATGAATTAATCTCGGTTAAATAATGTATTCCCATTGGTATTCTATTTTTTCTGTAACACAAAAACTATGTGTTTGGTGTGCACTTGGCTCTGCTATAATGCTTTTTTAGTGTAGCCATTTCGGCACTCTTTAACTGTAAACTTAACCTTCATGCTAATTGTGAGTTCTATTCTCAAAAATGAATTTCACTGGTGTTGTTCATTTGACTGAGAAAATCATGTTCTTGTTTGTTTACAGCCTGGGCCAAGAGACTTCCTTATTCAGTGTTTCATTAAGCGGGACAGAGCTACATCTACCTATTATTTGTATTTGGGTTTGACTGCAAGTAAGTTCTTGACATTCTTCTTTCAATTTGGGTTTGACTACATGTAAGTTCTTGACATTCTGCTTTCAATTCATAATTTGTGCCGGCACCTAATAAGTGCAGAATTACACTTAAGCCCTGACTGTAACCAGCTCAAAGCAAAAGGATCACAAATCATTTGTGTTTCTCCATTTATATGGCCCTGTGTGGCTATGCTGAGTGATTCTTACTCGCGAAAAGCTTGGGTGTACCACTATATTCAATACTTTTGCGGTATGTTGTGTGAAATATCTTGAATATCATGTTGTGGTGTTATAAACAAGGGTAGTACTGAACCTATTACTTACATAGGTTTCATTTTGTCTGAATGATTGTTGATCTTACTTTCCAAGCCTTAATATAGGAAGAGGATAGTTAAATTTGTTGAACTTTCCATGCTTGTCACGCGACTACTCTTTTTTAGAACAGACTATGTAACAAAAAATTAAAGGCAAATCATTTAACGGAAATAATACATGCCTTGGTTACTTGATCTATGGTCTTGATATTGGAGTTCAAATAGAAATGGAAACACTGTAGATTTGAACCTCTGTGGAGAATGTTGTCAGAGATAAGTTTTTATAGTTCTGGAGACATGAAGAGGCAGGGAAGATATCTGAAGGACTTTACTCAATTTGCACAACAAAAACATATACCACAGCATGTGTGAAGCATTGAATGGCACGTGGCTTCAACCTGTTTGCGCATGAAGAGAATGTATGCCTGATGAAATATGAAACCATTGCTAGGGCATAGAATAGACATCCAGGGTGGAAGGTACCCTGGAAAGGAACAGAGATGATAAAAGCTGACATTGCACACCCATGTAGACAACAAAGTTGCAGCCCAGGCATTTTTGCAGACTCACATATTTACTTGTTGAAGTCTTTTCCTGTGAAGTTAAGGACTTAATTTAACAGAATAATTTTAGCACATTAATGTAGACCTCAAAATAGGAATAGAATAAACCGAACAAATATTAAATATTAGTCACAATATTTAGCAATGAAATTGTCAATTTGCTTACTTAGCACTGTACCACAAAACATTTCTTTGAATGTGTAGAGTACACCCTGATGTTCTGCACAGTGTCTGATGGAATTCTTCAAGAACTTGAGGTTAACAATTGGTACATTGTGTTTAATGGAAAAAAGTTTGATTACTTCATTCCAAAAAGTATGTAGAAATATGTTGTTTAGTATAACTTTGTCTTGAAAATGAGGGGGTTGGAAACCTCATAGAGGAACCCTGATTTGAAGATGAAAAGAAGCTGAATACATCCTAGAGAACCAGTGACCACCAATTTATATGGTTGAAAAATATGAGTATTATTTCTGTGTTACACTCCAATGTTTAGCAGACTTAAATATTTGAATAAGGGTCACTTTATATATTAGTGACATGCCATATTTATGGAATCCCAATTGCATAGGTTTTAATCTTATAGAAGCTATCCTATGCCATATTTGTAGAAATGGAAGACCAGGTGTTGTCTTGGTATTTATCACAAGATGGGATGATATCAATGCTTTGAAGGACCAGCTGCAGGCAAATTCTCTTCTAGGTGATCCAAACAGGGTTCTACTACTTGCATGCCATGGATCAATGGCTAGTTCAAAGCAGGTATTTCTAATATGAATGGCTAATGTGGGAGTGAAATGGAAAAGGACACACGTTTCATAGTAGACTAATTCATGAGTGTGCAAGATTTATTGAATTTTATAATATAAGCAGGCAAGATTCTGTCTTTGTGAAGCTATATTGGCCAGTTGATGGCAGGTATTTCTGATTCGAATGGCTTATGTGTCAGAGTAATGAAAATGACACAAATTTCACAATAAGTTACATCATGAGAATGCAAGGTTTATTGCATTTCAAAATCTGATTGTGGTGATCTTCTAGTTCCTTTAGATTCAGTGGGTTGACACAAGATTTAGCCAAACTGATGCTGAAGATAATATATTTTGTCAAATGTAATTACTAATTACTTATGAGCAAATATAACTTCAAATTATTATTAATAATGATGTGCTGTTTTATTGCTTATTTTTATTTATCTATGGCATGTGTGCTGTTTTATTATTTATTGCATCTGCCACAGGTTGTATGGTTGAGATATATCTTCTATGTTGTAAATGTTCTTCCCTTCTCATATGATAGCTGGTTTAATGGCTTAATGCAGAAATTAATTTTTGAAAAGCCCCCACCAGATGTTCGAAAGATAGTGCTTGCTACAAATATGGCAGAGACAAGTATAACCATCAATGATGTTGTATTTCTGGTGGACCGTGGGAAGGCGAAAGAAACATCCTATGATGCACTGAACAACACTCCTTGTCTGCTTCCTACTTGGATATCAAAAGCTTCTGCTCGGCAAGTAAGATATTGTACTTTATAGAGTTCTTATCAGCATCCCTGTAAATTGTATTTGAAGCTTAATGATATGAACTTATTTTCACTGTTTCTATTTGTCAATCCAAGTATTCTCTCTCAGATAAAAGAGAATTTGAATTGCATATGTCAAGAGCTATTGGCAATTGCATAACTAGCAAATTAGGATGCAAAACATTTCAATTTGCCTGGAAAAGTACGACTTTTTTTAATGAACTGTTCTAGGAGTAGGTAGTATGGAGGAAAAATAAGCTGTAGATAGGGCTTATCTATAATTTCATGAATGGGCTTCAAAAAGGCTCCTGCTCTCTAAATAACATAACAAATATTATCTTTATGACGAACTCGATTAATTGATTAAAAGAGAAAATTATGATGAAGTAAAAGGTAATAAGCACAGAAAAATATATATGGAAGATAAGATGGTAGGGGCTCACAAAAGAGAGAAACTGGTAAATTTTGCAAGGAGCTTTGCTTCACTTGATTCATAATCAATGTTTAAGGTTGGTTGATACCTTGATGCTATATGACTGTGGTTTTACAATACTTTTGAATGGACTTTTCCAGAGTTTGCCGATGTCATCCAACAGCATCCTTAGAAGAGGGGCTGCTTGCATTAAGGGGGTTGCTTATCTTAATAATATTTTGGCATTTTGTTGACGAGAACTACTTACAAGACGAGAACTACTTACAAGTTACATGACGAAAAATACTGACATGGATTTCTGACATTGCATTTGTATTTTTTTTTAAAACCACTTTTAACCATTTGTGTGCCTTGAAAGGAGGCACACATACTGGCGCATGCCTACTATTATAATAAAAGAATTCCACAAATGAAAGCCTTTCTTCTCACAGAGTTTTCTTACCAAGCCACATGAGCCCTTAACAAAACAATAGCTCTCTAACTCTTTCTGTTTGCACATGAATCTAGTACTAGTTGTTATTGTTGAGGGCTAATTATGTGCACAAATCCTTAAACTAGTCCTTAAAGTTTCCTGTAAATTTATCATCTCTGAACTCACAATATCTTCAGGAAGGCCATACCTGGAAATACCTAGGCTATCAATATTTTACTAATATCCCCTACCTTGCTTGTGAAGAGGTGAGGGTTAAATTTGGCCATCTTGGTTAGTCTATTACCTGCCACCAAAATCCTATCAGTTTGTCTGGTTGTCTGAGGCAAACATGTCACAAAGTCCATGTAAACACTCTCTTATTATTATGAATAGGTAAGGTCATTGGCATTCCAATGATGGAATCCTCTTTGAAATGTTTAATAGATATATCTTGCATGTGCTTGGTTGGGTATTGAGTTGTGCCCTTCTTCATGTTCTAGGAGACATGGGCATTTGCAAACTACCAAGTGTACTAGAAGAACCAATGTGCAAAGTTGGACAGCTTCACAAATCACCCTTAAATAGGCTCAACCACCCCAGGGGTTGATGACCTCAGACCATGTAATGGATGCCTTCGAACCCTAATGTGGCCCCTTTTATGATAAGGATCCAAGGACCTTAATGATGAGGAAAACAAATATTCAAGAACACACCCGGCAAATAGGGACTCGAAGGTTAATGAAATGGGACGCACCAGGCAAATAGGGACTTGGAGGTTTTTTATATGCAAAAAATTAGCTGTCTCAGGTTGTCTAAGAGTATTAAAAAAACTGTAACTACCATACTCCAGGGCCAATTTGTGTTGCTTGAGATATTAAAAACTAGATACCCATACGTGAATAATTACAACATTATACATTTACTATTACATACATCGTTTCCCCCCCACTTGTGAAGAAATTGTCCATAATTTCTAGAAAGTGTTGTTCAAATATAGCCTGGGATATCCCTTTGGCTCAAGATGGCAGGTTCCCTGTTGACCCATTAAATATGATGTAGTTTTCCTATTCTGTGTTGAATCTGTTGATTTAGGTTGGAGGTTGAACAATATATTCTCTGAGTATGGAGCTTGGATCTCTAGGATTGCATTATGTGGGTGTAACATTTGTAGTATGTACCTCCTCCAACTGTGAGGATTTAGACAGGTTGATG
Source organism: Pseudotsuga menziesii (assembly GCA_001517045.1). Lineage (NCBI taxonomy): Eukaryota > Viridiplantae > Streptophyta > Pinopsida > Pinales > Pinaceae > Pseudotsuga > Pseudotsuga menziesii. The sequence goes on along the minus strand of LPNX011128460.1, from coordinate 82,434 downwards.
GACCATACACAACTTGGAGAATTGTGTATGGTCCATATTGAATGGTTTTGGGCTTGTGGTGGTGATGTTTCTTGAACCATCTCTTGTCATGATGAAGCTAGACTTATCGTTCACCTAAACATTGTGTGGAATTTGATGCCTCTCAATGTTGGCAATGTGGAAATTTACATGTTGGCAATGTGTTAAAACTCAATACAACTAACTTATGCAATGGAAAAACAACTGGAGAACATCCATGCTTTTTTGCCAATGGACTTTCTCTGGATTTTGCCAGGTTTGAATTTTTTCATACGGTTCATATGAAGTCCTACCAGAGTTGCCACTAATATCTGTGGATCAAGCAATTTTTGCAGCTCTGCCTCTGCTCTATCCAAAATGTGTCCTCTCTTGAAACTGGGATCTTTCTCAGAGACACTTTCCACAGACCTGCCTGGAGCAATGATAAAATTAAAGACAGCCATGCATTATGCCTTAAGAATAACCAACCCCTTTCCTTCACACTATGCTCTTTGTATAATGTTTGAAGCTGAGAGAGTATATCTAGAATGATATTTGCCAGCTGTAATAGCTCCCCTGTATGGCCAAAATGAACATTATGGCGCAGAATTCTGAATTTTGAATTTTTCACATAAATGGCTATTTTAAAGTTAAATTTTGTATTAGTTTACAGAGGTTTATATGTCTCATTCCCCTCCGGATTCGAACCTCCCACATCGGAAATACTCGTTATTAACTGTTAAATTCCACATGTTATACTTCTAAGCAATTTGTTTATAACAAACATAGCTAGAAATTTAACTGGATAACTAACAAGTGGTTAGAGTTGCACAGAAGCGTTTTATAGTTAGGACTTTCTTGCAAAAAAACTGTCATTCTCCAAAGATTGAAGGCTTGGCTGTATTGATTCTGTCACATTCTTCAAGTGGTTAGAGTTAAACAAAAGGGTTTTATATTTAGTACTTTCTTGCAAAAAAATTGTCATTCTCCAAAGATTGAAGGCTTGGTTGTATTGATTCTGTCACATTCTTCCCTTTGATTGAAGAGCATTCGATACGAGAAGTCTTCTAGGCTCTTTTGGGCCAATTGCTTAGCAACAAGGTTCTCTTTCTTTTCATAATCTCAGGTTTGTGGTAGAAGGATTGTCAAAGTGTGTTTTCCACCCATCAATTTATTATGAAGGTATCTACACAAAACTCTAACTCATACTTCTAGTAACTAGAAGTGGATTTGGTAGAAGCATGCCCGGTTTTGCTGAAATGTAATTCATAGGAGTCTTGTCTAAAAATCTTTTTTTTTGCATAGATATGGCTAGATGATGGGAAACACAAAGGGACTAGGTAATTCTATGTATATGTTTTTTAAAGGAATCCTAGTCATATATCATAGGAAGTTTGGTAATTTCACCAAAAAAAAAAAAAATTAAATACCATACCGTCGCTTAAGCGACGACTGTGTGTTTTAAAAAATACAATACCATCGCTTAAGTGATGCCTAGAGGTGTTGGTTAAGTGACGCTTGTGTCCGGGAGGTGTCGGTTAAGCGACGCCTGTAGGTGTAAATGTTTTTAAAAAAAAATCGTCACCGTCGCTTTGTAAGTGTCGAATAACCGACGCTTTACATTTAACCGATGGTAAAATCAGTTGTCGCTTAATCGACGGATTGGAAAGATGTCAGATAACCGACGACACTCCATCGATAATTTTAAAAAAATCAATAGTGTCGTACATGCGACAGGGAAGTGTCGAAAATCCGACAATACGGCCGTCGGATTTTTGGTCGAAATGTAGTAGTGTGTCTGTATGACTTTAGGACATTTTTAGTGAGTGTTTTTTGGTTTGTATTTTTTTAGTTGGCCTTTAGGTGTTATTGAGTCAAATTTATAGTTGTGGAGGACCAAGCTCTTCGTAGGTTAACAAGGTTGTAAAACCTTCCTTCATTTGTTACACTGGAGCCTCCAGCGCCCTCTCAAAGGTGGAGACTAAATACTGATGGTTCTTTTTAACCAGTAGGAGTTAGTGAAGTTCCAAGTGAATAGAAACTTAGGATTAACCAAGAAGAAACAACTTTAGTAGAGATTGAATACTTACAGGTTGACAAGTTTGCAAAAAATTTTAACCCACCTCTAACTGACCTAAACAATCTTGTGATTGTCTAGGTTCTCCCTTTTAATTCACCTGTTATTGGTGTTCCTTTGAGAAGATATATGTCTATCTCTGGAGAAGGTATTTATACCCCAACTTCAGCCATGTTGGCTGGAGGAGTCCCGGTTGGTGCTCCAATACCAAGTGCATCTACTCCAATTAGTCAAGTAGTTCAACCATCGGCTCCCTCTAATGTGTTAGATCTGACTAGTGGGGTGGTCACTGGTTTTCCTAGTGCACCTTTTGCTTCTCCTTCCTTTATGCAAACTGCTCAGAGCGATCCAAGTGGATCCTCCTCTTTCATCCAAGGTTTTCCATGGAATAGGGGGCATATTCCCCCATCCACTCCTTATGTAGGTCCTACCCTTGCATATGTGGGGATGCAGTCTGGAAAGAAAACTTATTTTGGTTATAATTTCCAAACATCTGTTTTGGCCCCTTTCACGAGCTCTCCCTTTTTTCATTTTAGTGGAAGGATACTTGCTCCTATTTTTCAAACTCCAATTTCATCTGGAGCAACCCAAACCACTTATAGTGCACCACAAACAAGTAATCTTCTAGATTTTAGGTGGAATCATTTTTAGAGTAGTCCAACTACATCACAACTGGCTGGGGGAAACCCCACCTTTTCATTTGGGAACCAGGGGGCATGTCCTTCTACATCCTAGATTCCTTATTTTCAGACACCGATTAGGCCAAAGCTTCCTTTCCTGGCAAATTTAAACTTGCCAGACTTGTCAAAGTTGATAAATGGCCCCGTGCAGCATAATGTGGCATGGCCACCTGTACCTATTAAGTTTCCTTCAGACATTCTGAAGTTTGAAGGAAAAGTTTGCAAAGATCCAGGTGCGCACATAACCACTTTTCACCTTTGGTTCTCTTCAAACTCACTGAATGATGACTCCGTTCGGTTGAGGCTTTTCTAGAGAACCTTGAATCATGTTGCAACAAAATGGTACATAGAACTTCCTTATGTTACATATGACAGTTTTTTGAATTTAGCAATTGCGTTCCTCAATCACTTTCAGCTTCTCGTCCAGTATTATTCCGACACAAAATTGTTGTCAAATTTTTGAAAAAACAATGCCACACATATCTCAGATCACATACAAGAGTGGTGAAGAAAAAAGAGTCTTATTAAAGCCACTATACCCCCCGAGTTTTTATTAGAGTGGTTCTTAAAATATTTACTACTGTATATCTCTAAGGACGTATCCAGTTCGGGGGTGACCACAGAAGAAGAGGATATCCTTAGGGCCCAGCAGTTAGACTTGATATATGCTCAATCTGGGATCTTGTATGAAATCATACCTGGGGCACCGAGGTATACCAATAATGTAGAGAAACTCAAGCCTGGACCCCATGCTGATGGTGTGGTTTGTTCAGTAAGTTATCCCACTGTAGAATCATTGGATAAGCAACTCCACGAGTTGTCAGTGAAGCAATATGCAGTGGAGGTAGCAAAATTTTCCACCCCCTCACCTCAAAGTGAAATTTTTTTTGTACAGTCATATCAAAAGGTTAACTTTCCTTGTAAGTTGTGCTAGGGAGACCACCTAACTCATCAATGCCCTCTTATGGAACAAGCTCAGAAGTTGGTGAAGAATCAACAACCGGTTGTCCTGAAGGATCCATTTCCCCATGGTCAGAATGTATCTTGTGTTTCAAATGTAGCTAGGGGCACTTCTGGTGCTCCACTTGATCAAAACTATATCAATATGGTACTATCTAGCACCTTACTCTAGAAAAGAAACAAACATTATGAATTGGAGGCTCTAGAGAAGGGTAAGTCTACTGGTGAAACTTCTAACCCTCTCACTATTGAGAAACTTGCTGATCCAATGCTTAAGATACCGAAAGGTGTCTTTAAAAAATAATTTCACAATCCTAACTCTGGGGTTGCTTCCAACTATTCCGTAGTTGAATATTTATCTCAAGATCGTTGTGCAATGTTGGCATTGGAGGTATTACAAAGTTGTCCTCCTCAGTGGGATGTCGTCTTAGCAGATTTAGGTACACGGATTCATCAATCCTACTTGTGAAATTTAATCTTTCATATGTTAAGATTCTCCTTCTATAACATGTGGCTTTGTCAATTGATGTGGTCCATGGAGGCAAAACCATTGGATGTACAGTTGTTGACGAAGGTGCTTCCATGCGCATAATTTCAATGTCTTGTTGGAAAGCCTTAGGTTCTCTGGATCTAGTTCCATCAAACACTCTACTGTGACTTCTTTCGATGGAAGGTGTTTCTGTCCGCATGGTATCCTACCATATTTTGAGATAAAGTTGGTAGGAAAAGTAGTGGTTGTTGAAGTAGAATTGATTGATGCCACTTTGGATTTTAACTTGTTGTTAGGGAGAAGCTGGAATTACACCATGTGTATGATCACCTCAGTCATTCTTCAAGTGGTAGTGTTTCCAGACGAAGGGAAGTTGGTTACTATTGACCAACTCAATTTCACTCAGAAGGGTCGTTTAGAGACTAATGATTCCACTGTACCTTTGATAGATCATACCAAACTGACCAATGAGAGGTTGGGGGTTGGAATGTATGCATCTTTGATGGGAACATTTGATATCCCAACACCTATTAACTATCTAGTTTCTACGAATGTGGGGAAGTCTATCGTGAAAGTTGTTGATAGAACTGATCCTTGGGTCCTTCCTTCCAGTCATGAACCTCAAGTTCCCTTATCTGCATTGGAAGTGTCTTATCAAGCTATTGTAAATACCACTATCTACCATGACTCCTTCTACAATTTCAAAGGAGACAGAAGAAGCTTATCTTCCCACTTCAGTAGAGAACTCTTTATATTCATATGAGTGATTAGACATGGTTCTTCCTTCGGATGAAGCCATATTGGAAGCTATGAGTGGGAAAGATAATATTTGTGAAGACCTTCACCACAGGTCCTACTTTCTTCTAGAGTTGAGGAGAATTGAAAAACCAAGAGTTCCATGTGAGATTATCATTCATTGATTAATTATTTACCAAAGGAGGGAATATTTGTTGAGGGGAATATGGAAAATATCTCTGTTATCATTCCAATTAACATCTTTGCAAACCCTAACGTCATAGAAAATGTGCATATTGGTGCAAACTGCTCTCCGGAGGATATTTCTATATATACTTCCTTGTTTAAAGAATTTTGTGACGTGTTTTCCTGGTCATATGAGGAGTTTCCAGGCATAGATCCATATATTGTAGAAAACAAAAATCCGGACTTACCCTGATGCTAAACCTGTTCGACAAAAGCTTCGACCTGGAAATCTGTGAAAAACAGCAGCCATGAAGGCTGAGGTGGAGAAGTTGATGAAAGAATACTTCATTTATCTAATTTCTCCAATAGAATGGGTATCCAACATTGTTCCCATTGATAAAAAAACAAGGGACCATACGCGTGTGCACTGATTTTCGTGACCTAAATAAAGCGTGCCTCAAGGACAAATATCCCACACTCTTCATTGATCAAATCATTGATGCTTCTGTGGGTAGAAAAGTATTTTTGTTTATGGATGGTTTTTTTGGATATAATTAAATCCAAATCAAGCCAGAAGACCAACATAAAACGAATTTTATTTGTCCTTGGGGTACTTTCGCATACAAGAAAATTCCCTTCGGTTTGAAAAGTGTCGGAGCTACCTTTCAATGGGAAATGAAATTTTCCTTCCACGACATCAAGAATATTGTTGATCCATACTTTGATGAAATTCCCACCCATTCTCGCAAGAGGAGGGACCATCCAAATCACCTTCACATGATTTTTGAACGATGTAGACATTATAAGATACGCTTAAATCCCCACAAGTGTGTTTTCTGCGTAGATTTGGGGAGGCTACTAGGGTTTATTGTGTCAAACAAAGGAATACAGGTGGATCTTTTGAAAGTTAAGGCTATTGTAAATATTCCTCCTCCTTGTTCCATAAGGAAACTTCAGAGTCTGGAAGGGAAATCTGATTTTCTTTGGCATTTTATAGTCAATTATGCCAAGATAACTAAGGGTTTCATGTGCTTTATTAAGTCGGCCACCCCATTTCTATGGGATGAAACCACACAGCTTGAATTCGAGGCATTGAAAAAGGCTTTACTGTACCACCCCTACATGTACCCTCAAGGTTTATGGTCATGCCTCTACGGGAAAGCCTTGTAATGAAATAAATGCCCTCTACTATAATCTCCAAGATCTCTCCTTGTAGTAAAATAGACCAAGGTCATGATCCCAGTAACTGATAAGAGTCTCTAATATACGGACATTGTCCCTCATGTCGGATGTGCAATAGAATTTCAACAAGCCACATTATTGCAAATCTTGCAAAGTTGGGGCATCCCACATTGCCTCTCAATCCATATCTTCATGCTCTCTCTCTCCACTCCAAAACCATTTTGTACTTATCCAAAGACCATTTTCAATCATTAGAACCCATTAATTTATTTTGATTTTTTCCATGTTTAAATTTTTTACAAGTCGCGCAACATACGCGACTGTGCTTTCAGCACAATGCGGGTCATCTACGGGTTTCTTTACAACAACTTGCATATAAAATGGCTATACGTGACTTCTATAACAATAGAAACATGTATATTGTGTAACATTTTTATGGCTTGCACAAAATCATAAAATTTTACACTAAAATAAAAAATGGAGCAGATAGAAAGAAGGAGAAAGGAGAGATAACCAACCTACAACTTGCGGAATTGGATTTGGTCCAGCGGTTTGTCCACTGTGATCAACTGAATTTGGGAGGTAAAACTTGCCTAGTTTAGTAATTTTGAAAATGGTATGTATATTTTTGTTTTCTGAATTATTTATAGAAAAATTTTCAAAATTTTGACCCATTGCATATAGTTTAAAATCAATTTTTAGTATATGGATTAATACAATGTATTTTTGCTAACTGCAGCAGGTCCAAGATCATTAAAAACATGTTTTTCATCGCATATAGGGTATGATTTGGCCATTATTGTTGATATTGCATTTATACCTTATCCATTATTAAACCATAGGATCACTTTTTTTCATCCATGGACTATGGTGTCAAACCACTTTTACCTCGTATACATCATTGTTCCTCCATGGATAGGGCCTCCTTATCATGGGTATCCTATCTTAGAACACTTTATTGTCTTTTTGGTACCAATGGCGCAGTTGTGTTAGGTTTACAGGAACCTTCTTAGTTATTTTTATGACAAAATGAACCTCATTTTGCATCTTTTACAAGCTTTCCCTGTTATAAGGCTCCCCACACTTATGGAGTTTTCTTTAGGCCTTGGTCTAACTCTTCAAAAAAGACTAGACTGTCGAGTAAAGTTGTTCGTTCAAAATCGTTAAGAATAAGTGAATGATCATCCACTTAGGTATAAGTTTACCCCTTTTTCAGGCCTTGTGGATTATTTAGGGAAAGGAATCCTCTTTTTTTTGGCGGAATTGAGAAGAGTATCTTCAGGAATAGGCTTATCTCTTTTTTCGGACCTGAGGGACTTAACTTATGGAAAAGGAACACATTGTATGATATTAGTTTTCTCTTTTTCTTTCTTTGGACCCAAGCATGGAAAAGATTATGAGCGTACTTTATGTCTTTGTCATACTCGCAAAACCTAAAGAATAAAGCATCAATTTTACTGTTGTAAGCCCCATTTCCCATAATCAAATGGATCTTTCCAAGTTATCTTTCCTTCCTTCACACTCGTTAAACTTAGGTTATCTTCCACTTCTGAAGGTGCATCGTTCTAGTATTAGTTTACCCCTTTTTCGGACCTTGTCGAGTAAGTACGAAAACAAGCATATCTTAGTCCTCTGGTAGCTAAGAGAGTTCTTCTGTGGAATTTTTTATACTTTTCCGGCCTTAGGAGACTAAATTGTATGAAAAATCACCCCTATAGAGTCTTCTTCATAGTTTTCAAACTCCTAAAATATGAAAACATCAGTGAGCATGTATTAGTTCGAGCTTGTAAAATCCACAAACCAGTGACATTATCAAGCACTATTCTCCCCCCTCTTCAAGTTTGTAAAAAATTAAGAGAGACTCGAGTTGACTTTCTTGGACTCGTAAATATTTAACAATAAAGATAAGGAATAATTACTCTCTTTTGGTTATAAACAGTGGTAGCATGTCATTCTTGAACAAAACACTCTTTGAAATTTTCGATACTCATGCCTCAGTTTACACTTCCATCTCATCTATTACTTTGATTTTTTACTCCTCCACTTTTCCTTTATACATGGGGAATATTATCATGTCTCCTACATGACAGATAAGTCTGGTTGTCATATCTGCAAGTCACAAATATTCCTTGGGTCTCTCTGTGTCATGCTCACTGTTCAAGGATCCGTACCTTCATCTGATTATTATCCTGATTCCCATCATTATCCTCTTTGAGAATTAATTGTGTCTACCTTCCCATATCGAATTTCCTAGTCACTCTTGTGATATGTTGAAGGATTCATTTCCTTCCTCCTCACATCATGGTTTCTCATCAGAATCTCCTGAAGATGAAGACCTAGAGTTTTGATGATGGTACCCTATGATTCACTACCATTATTGGTGAAATCCTTTGCTTCAGTTGTCAGCATCACTCATTTATTGACATTTTGTTGAGTTCCTTTCATGTTTGAATTCAGCACATATATTCACATGGCAGGGATTGTACTGGTTCCTTTGGATTTGGACAAGGACCTTAGGTTCACCTTTATAACCTAAGTTGCACAAGTTTGTGTTATGTTCAACTACACTACTTCCAGATTTTCAAGACTCATCATTGTAAATTGTGGCTTTCATCCACCTTTGTAATATACATGGTCTTGTTAATCGTATCATATGATGTAATAAAATATTGTAAGAAGGAAGGAAAGATCACAGTGGAAATATCCATATGATTACGAGAAATGGGACTTACAACAGTAAACTCGATGCTTTGTTCTTTAGGGTTTAACAAGCATGACAAAGACATAAAGTATACTCAGAATCTTTTTCATGTTTAGGTCCAAAGCATGAAAAAGATAAAACTAAGCTCATACGGGGCGCTCCTTTTCCGTAAATTTAGTCCCTCAAGCCGGAAAAGTGATAAACCTATACCTGAGAATACTCTTCTCAATTTCGAAGAAAAGAGAGTGTTCATTTTTTGTATTATTCCACATGGTCCAAAAAATCGATAAACTACCACCAATGTGGATGCCCATTCACATATTATTAACGATCCTGAATGGACAAGTTTACTCGGCAGTTAAGTCTATTTTGAGGAGTTAGACCTGGGCCTAAAAAAACTCCATAAGGGCGGGGAGCCTTATAAAAAGGGATAACTTGTAAAAAGAGACCAAAATGAGGCTCAATTTGGCGTGAAAATAGCTAAGAAGGCTCCCCTAAACCTATGACAAATGTGGCATGAGTACCAAAAGACGACAAAGTGTTGTAAACTAGGGTACTCATGGAGGGAAAGTCCTATCCACTAAAGAAAAATGATGTAGACGAGATAAAAATAGGTTAAACGCCATAGTGTGTGGTCAAAGAAGTCATCCTAGGGTTAAAAGCGGATCGATTATAGATTCATAATGACATATGAAAGACTCAAACCCTACCCTATATGAGTAGATAACAACTTTTAAAATACTTCAAACCTGTTGCAAAAGGGAAAAAGGACATGGTATTAGTTCAATTATAAAAATAATTTTCAAACTATAGGTTAAAAACCCACAAAAAGTTTCCTATATATAGTTCAAAAATAGAATTAAAACATACCATTTCATGTTTTTTACCCAATTTATCAATATTTTACCTCTGACTTGGATTCCTTAACACGGACAAACCGGTGGACGATATTGAATTCCACAAGTGTCAGGTTAGCTAGATTTCTCCTCTCTTGCATTCCAACAATTTTAATTTTCAATTTCCATGCCATTTTTTATGTTTTGGGCTTGCCCTAGGTATGTTTCATGGTACATGTGGGTAGGAAACTTATACATTCGTGTACACACATTGTACACGCGACCTGCCTGAAGGAAACCCACGTGTCACACGTGACCTGTCTAAAGGACAGTCATGTGTACTACGCAACATATGAATTTTTAAAATATGATCAAAATTAAAAGAAAATGATATTTTCTAATGATTAATAATGTTCATATGGGCAGGTTCAACCATTGTTTTGGAATGGAGGGAGAGAGAACATGAGGGTATAGACAGTGAGGACCTCATTGATGCCTCTACTATGCATGCATTACGGAAATGTAGGTTACTAAAGTTCTTCTGCACATCTCCAATGCTGGCCAATGTATGCTTGCTTGAACATTTGATTAGCTATTGGGACCATGACCTAGGTGCTTTCGATCTTCAGGGTGAGATCTTAGAGATAGACTTGGAAGACATATACTTCATCATNCGGAATTCCTATCAATCTCAAAGGTACTGGCAGGGGTGGTGACCCCATGAGTGTCCAATATTATGTGAACACTTACTGCATGCCTGGGAGTCAGAAAAAGGGATCTTAGAGATATCCTTGGAAGACATATACTTCATCACGAGGTTGTCTTGACAGGGAATTCCTGTCAACCTCGAAGGTATTGGCAGGGGTGGTGACCCCATGAGTGTCCAAGATTATGTGGACACTTACTGCATGCCTGGGAGTCAGAAAAAGGGATCATGCATCCCAATAGTTCATATTGCTAACTTCCCACTTCAGGTAGTGGTAAGTACCATAGTATGGGTTGTAGGATCTTCATCATTACATCTTGCCACTCGGACACAAATGAGGGTCGAAGTGGAGAGTGTTTACAGAGGACTATGTTTGATTGGTGCTCGGGCATAATCCTGATTATGAAAAAACAACTCTCTAACTGTAAGAGAGGCTGCCGCAAGAATATTGGGTATTCAAGTGTATTAGTGGCCTTCTTTTTTGAGAGAGTGCCTGCAATCAACCCCGCGGTATCACTTCCAGCTTTCTCTCCACACCAACCTAGGTTGACCAGGTGGGGAGAAGTCTTCCTTCACCAAGGAGGCAGAAGATCAGTCTAGGGTGTGTACAATGCTGACTTCTATGTGTGGTGGGGACGACAGTTACCAGCACCTGAGAAGTTTCCTTATATAGTTTTAGAATTTTGAGGAGACAATGATATCATCCTCCCACCAGGAGGAATGTGGGGAGAGGTAGGTATTTTTCTTTTTAAGTTTTTAAATTTTTATGAATTTTGTCATAAAATTATATACATATGTATAAGAGTTTTTTAATCCATTTTAATGTTTAAAATGTAGATATTGGACCTATTCGCCCTAATAGGCATCCCAAGATGTATGTACGGCCTGTACCAAGTGGATATCAGGGTTTGATGAGGGTGCTCAAGGGAAAGCTGGCCAGGCTGACCCAAAGAGTTCCCACTATACAGATTGAGCAGATTCCTGTTGTTATGCAAGAATTTGTTGTAGGGATCCCACCTATCTGGATACGCCTCATGAGGAGGGTAGCCAAGGACATCCTTGTTTATATAGAAGCCGAAGAGGCTGCTGTAGCTGAAGAATCTGATGATCAGGATGATGCTGGTGATGCAGGAGATCAGGCCTAGATCTATAGGCATTTTATGGATTGGGATCCAAATTTTTGTATATTTACACAATTATGACTTGATCTTAGGATCAAAACTCGACCTATCTATGGACATATTTTTACATATATATATTTTACCTGGTTATTTACATGTGTTTGAAATGTATCTGTTGTGTATTTTTTACAAAATGTGTGTTAAGTGCCAATCAAGAATATAGTTTGCATATGCATCAGTTAATGTATTTTCATTACGTGGAATATGATTAAATGAAATATAATTGAAATTTCTTTCAAGTAATATCACTTGCAAAAAATTACGTAACAGTGTAGGGTTTCACACCTGATAAGCTCCATTGAGTTGGGAAACTACCAGTTGAGAGTCGAGCCTGACTTCCAACTAGGTGATACCACATGACAAGGAATCCCATAGTAACTCAATAACAACCCTGTATTCTGTCACATTATTTGTAGCAGTACATAAGCAAGCGCCTCTAGAGGAAACTAGTTGTCCTGAGGGTGAATAAATGACCCATACGACTGAAGCTAGGTTACAAGTATGATGACTAGTGCCATCCGCAAAACTTACGAACCACTCAATTGACATCTGTAACAATCACCAGATAACATAATAACACTAACCAAAAAAGTATACATAAAATTATATACAAGAAAAAGCATTAATCCTAGGCATAGTACTTCTTCAGGTAGAGCCCATTTCTAGGCTCAAGCAGCATGTTTCCATCAAAATAAGTTAACTCGTATGCCCCTTTTTTCAAGACCTTCGACACAATATAGGGTCCAAACCACATTGACCTAAACTTCCCTACCCCCAGGGGTTCTTTGTCTTGATCCCAGAGCAAGAAAAGCCCCCCCTCAGAGAAAATTCTAGGCTTGATCGACTTATCATATTCTTTTTTAACCCTATTCTTATGATCTTTGTTTGCTGTTAACGCATCTCTGCATTTCTCATCTAGATGTTCCAAATGTAGCAAACATTCTTCTAATTGAGTCATATCTGGGAGTACATGAATAGAAATTTTAAGTGATGGAATTTCACACTCAACCGGAGTGACTACTTCCACCCCGTGAACGAGCTAGAAAGGTGAAAACTCCATGGAAGTTTTAACATTGGTTCGATATGCCCAAACTGCAGGATATAGCATAATGTGCCAATTTGACCAGGCTGCATTAATAGTACGCTTAAGAATGGTCTTCAAGGTCTTATTGACTGCCTCGACTTGACCATTCACTTATGAGTAGAAGGAAGATGAATGATCTTTCTTAAACCCTAGCATAGTATCCAATTCGATCATCATGCTATTCTGAAAATGACTGCCATGGTCAGTGACAATATCCTTTGGAATTCCGAAGTGAGTGATAATCTGGTTGAATAAGAAAAAAGCTACAGTTTCACAGTCAAACCTGAAGGTATGCATTGCCTCTGCCCACTTGGTGAAGTAATCAACAACGACAGTGATATATTTATGCCCCTAAGCCAAAACTAGGTTACACTTCACGTAATCCACCCCTCACTTAGTGAAGGGGCCCATCGTGATGACGAGAAACAAAGGAGTAGGATGCGACTGCATTTTCCTGATGTAGAGCTAACATGGATGACATTGCTTCATAGCCTCCACACAATCTTTAAAGATCGTGGCCCAGAAATAATCGGCACGCAAAATATTCTAGGTCATTGTTAACCCAGATAAATGACCCTCACATGCTCCGCTATGGGAATCATTTAGGACACGCTCAGCCTCCTTGTGGGTGAGGCACCGATGCAAAACAGAATCTACCCCTCTATAGTACAAAGTATCCCTGATGATAAGGTATTCTTTCGCATGTACGCACAGTTTCCACTGCTCTTCCCTCGAGAAGGTTGTAGGACACTTCAAAGTCTGTAGATAGACAAGTATATCTCCATACCAAGGATCAGAGGTTGAAATCAGAAAAATATACTCATCTGGGAATGAGTCTTCCTCAACAGCTAGATTCTTTTCCGTTGGAAATTTTACAATAAGTTCTGCAAAAACTAAGGAATTTTTAGATTTGGCATATTGAAAATCCAATTCAATTAACTCCTAGATAATGACTATCCACTTATTAAATTTTTCGTCGATTATGCGTCGGGAAAAAACATACTGAAAGGGATTAACATCTATCACTAATGTAATGGTCCTCAGTAGGATGTAGTGGCATAACCTCTGCACAACATAAACAGCTGCTAAATCCAACTTCTCAATGTGGGAGTATCGAAGTTCAAGACCAGCCAGTGCACGACTAAGGTAATAGACAACATGCTCTTAGATCTTGTCATCTTCCTCAACTAATACTACCCCAATGGTCGATTTTGATGCATCCAGATACAATATAAAATCCCAAGAGTAATCTGGTGGACGTAACAAAGGAGCCGACATCAAAGCTTTCTTTAATGCCTCGAAAGCAAGTTGTGTGGTTTCATCCCATACAAATGGAGTGTCCTGCTTTAATAGGCGCATGAAACCCTTAGTGATCTTGACATAGTTAATGATAAAACGTCGAAGGAAGTTAGACTTTTCTTGCAGGAATATATATAATAAACAAACACAAAATAACCACTAACAAAATATATATAATAAATCAACACTAAATAAATACTAATAATTAAATAAGTAACTCTTAATGAAGAGTGTAACAAATATAAAATAATATTAATTATAGTTATCAATAACTAAGTGAAAGGGTGTAACCCTTCACTAAACATGCGCAAGCCTATAAAGGCGAGCCTCAATTTTAAACCATATCATCATATATATATTATCAACTCATGGATTATTTGTATTTTAGAAAGTGTAAGTTGGAGAATTTACAGTAAAACGGTTTTTACCATTACAGTGGTATCAGAGCTATATGGCCCTTGGACATTATTTACACTTTGTGTAGATTTGGGTTTCCCCAAAAAATAGGACAATGTCCTTAAAAATAAAAAAATAAAAATAAAAAGAGGTAAAAGTAAACCCCCCAAAAAAGAGGTAAAAAGTGAAACCACCTATGGTTTCTTAATAAGTGGGTTTGGGTTTGAATATAAAAGTGCATAAAAATTAATACTAAGAAGCAAGTGAGATTTGAACTTAGGTGGGGAAGGTAGCACTCATTCCTCCCAACCACCCAATCTATTGGCATTTTACAAAACTTAAGGAAAAAAAATATAAAAGTGCATAATAATTGCTACTAAGAAGCAAGTGAGATTTGAACTTAGGTGGGGAAGGTAACACTCATTCCTCCCAACCACCCAATCTACTGGCATTTTACAAAACTATTGGAAAAAAAAAATGAGTATTATTATAAAGGAGTTGCATTTTTCAAGAAAGGTTTATATTTATCCAATATATATAGACTTCAATACAAGAAGGGATAAAAAACAAAAAACACAAAATTCATAAGCTTCCAAAAACTATTAAAAGTACTTCAACTTTATAAGGGTATTAAGTAAACTTTATATTACATAATTAAAGGTATTTAAAAAAAAGTATTGCAAATAATACTTAAGTTCAAATCAAAAGATTATAAGGGAAGTGTATTGAAAAAAGTTCAAATATCAAGTATTAAAGTACTATTTAAGTCGTAATCAAGGTATTTTCGAAATAAGTTTAGGTTTTTAAAAAATGGGGTCCAATAGCGAAAAACAAAGAATATTTCCAAGCAATTTAAAAACTTAAGTCTCAGTGTTATTTCAAATAAAAGGAATTATTAGAGGGAAATCCATTACTATTTCTGTTGCTCCCGGCGAACGTAATAATTATATTAGTGATGAATTTTCTAATGAGTTAACGATTTCAAGGACAAATATAAGTGAAAGGTTATACTTTTCGAATAACAAATAATATGCAATAAGCGATTTACAATGGAACATTGGAGATTATACTGGTGTTTCGCAATTTATAGTTAAATCGTTTTGGAGTAGTAACGGTGACCTAGTTTTGGGATTACCATGGCTAAAAACATTGGGGAGTTTTATCTTAACTGGTGAAAAAAAGTTTCTAACATTCCCCTACAAAAATAAAAAAAATCACATTGTCGGACATTAACATGAAGACAAAATCAGAGGGTGCATCATCTGAAGACTTCACAGAAATATCAAAGATGTTGTCGCAATGAAATAAGAAATCAATACAGACGATACATAATGATTTCAACAAGGCTATTGCAAGCAAAGAAGAAGAGTTCTCTCGTCTAAGAGATCATAACCAAAAATTACTTATGCAAATCAAGAAGGAAAAGGATAAGTTTCAATGCAATCAACAGTTTGAAGAGGAGAATCGAGATCTTCAAAAATAATTATCATGCAAAGATGAAGAAAGCTCTTCCTTAAAAAGGGTTAATCAAGAATTGTTAGAGCAAATAAAAAACTTTAAAAAAAAGAGAACTCAAAAATCAAGGCAATCAATATGACATCGTCAACTCAAACTATAAAGAAGAACTCTTACACTTAAAGAAAGTTAATTAGGACATGCTTATACAAGTTAGGAAGCTAAAGCAGGAGAATAAATCTTTACAAGAAAAGATAGATTGCAAGAGATTAAGTGTCGACAAGAAAATGATGACTAACACAATAGAGAATTCATCAAAGGCTAAAATTCAAACATCAGAAAAGGGAAGCAATGCAAATCTTTTCAAAGTTAAAAAGAACAATCTTATTGTCACATCGCTACAAGCATCATAAGAAAATGGTTTCGAAAAACAATTACAAAAATCGTTAGAATCACCAAAAGTTGAAGTTCCAGTCTTCACGGTATATTCAAGTTCCTTATCGCCATCCAAATCACAAGAGTCATTATGATATATGAAAAAATCAAAAGGAAAATTACCAGTATTATTCCTACAAAGAGCAAAGACAAAATCGACAACTCCTGACAATCGATCTGCAAATAATTCGGTTAAGTGTATATCTCAAATGAACAACTTCACAAATGACACAACATTTCCACACAATGTTTAAAAGAACATATCGTCTTATTTTGTCAAATGTTGCAACTACCAACACACAATGTCATCAGAAAGCGTTACGAGCTAGAACAAGGGATAAAGTCTTCCATAATTGTGTTTTGAGGACAAAGCAATTCTAAGGGAGAGGAAATGTAATGAACAAAAATATATATAATAAATAAACACTAAATAACTACTAATAATTAAATAAGTAACTCTTAACGAAGAGTGTAACAAATATAAAATAATATATTAATTATAGTTATTAATTACTAAGTGAAAGGATGTAACCCTTCACTACACATGCTCAAGCCTATAAAGGCGAGCCTCAATGTAAAATCATATCATCATATATATTTTATCAACTCATGGATTATTTGTATTTTAGAAAGTGGAAGTTCAGGAATTTATAGTAAAACGGTTTTTTACTGTTACACAAAGAAATCGGGTAGATGAAACCAGCTTTCAGCAGTTTTTCCACTTCAGCCTTGATGGTTGCCACCTTATGCGGGTTAATAGGTCTAAGCTTTTTTTGAACTGGTTTGGCATTAGGATAGGTTCGGATTTCATGTTCAACAATCGATGAATCAATGTCTGACATCTCCTCATATGACCAAGAAAACACGTCGCGAAACTCCTTAAATAAGGCGGTATAGATAGCAATCTCCTCCGGAGAGCAGTTTGCACCAACATATACATTTTGGATGGCGTTGGGGTTTGCAGAGATGTTAATAGGAATGGTAACATAAATGTTCACCATATTCCCCTCAGGGAATATTCCCTCCCTCGGCAAGGGATTAATTGGTAGGTCAACATCATCTGCCAGTCTCACGTGGAACTCCTGGTTTTCAATTCTACTTAGCTCTAGAAGGAAGTAGGATCTATGGTGAAGATATTCACAGATCTTGGATTTCCCACTCATGGATTCCAAAATGGCTTCATCTGAAGGAAAAACCATGTCTAGGTACTCATCAGAATATAAAGAGTTCTCTTCCCAAGCAGGAAGATAAGATTCTTCCGACTCCTCGGAGACTATAGAAGGATTCGAAATCGGATCGACAGTAGTGTTAATGATAGCTTGGTAAGCCACTTCTACTACCGATAAGGGCACTTGAGGTTCGTAATGGGTAGGAAGGACCCAAGGATCAGTTCTATCAAAAACTATTGTGATAGACTTACCTACACTCGTAGAACCTAGATAATTTATCGAAGCTAGGATATCAAATGTTCCCATTAACGATGAATACATACTAGCCCCCAAGCTCTCCGTAGTAGGCTTGACCTAATAAACCAATGGTACTGTGGACTCATTTGTTTCCAAATGGCCCCTTCGAGCAAAATTGAGTTGGTCAACAGTAACCAACTTTCCTTCATGTGGAAAAACTACAAATCAAAGAACAACTGAAGCAATTGCACACATAGTGTAAGTCCAACTTCTCCCTAGAAGCAAGTTATAGTCCAATGTGGCATCAATCACCTCCACTTCAATAGACACCACTTTCCCTTCCAACTTAATCTCAAAATATGGTAGGATACCATGCGGGTGGAAATACCTCCCGTCGAAAGCAGTAAGTAAGGTGTTTGACGGAACTAGCTCTGGGGAACCCAAATCCTTCCAGCAAGAAAGAGACATGACACATGTGGAGGCACCGTCATCAACAACTATTCATCCAATGGTTTTTCCACCATGGATGACATCTACTGATAAGGACACATGATACGGTAGGTGCATCTTAACATCTGATAAATTGAACTTTTCCATCAGACTTGAAGAATCCATGCTGCTTAAAGCTGCTAAAAGGGCATCCCGTTGAGCGGAACAACTTTGAAGCACTTCCAATGTAGACATCGCACAAGGAGTTAGAGGTTTCCCCAATAGATTTACCCTTCTGAGGAGCCTCAATCTCATAATTTTTATTTGTTGTTTGGAGCAAGGAACTGGATCCTACCATGTTGATATAATTTTGGTCAGGAGGGGAACTTGAAGTGCCCCCAGCTACATTAGAAACAGAAGCTAAATTCTGTCCTTGGAGAAAAGGATCCTTCAATACAGTTGGTTGTTAGGTCTTGACCAGCTTCTGAGCTTATTCCATGAGATGGAATTGATGAGTCAAATGATCTCCTTAGCAGAACTTACAGGGAAATTTCACTTTATTCTTATCTTTATTGCCCCCACCAGCATTGTTTGTGGGTTTAGGCTTGTTTTGGTTTCCCTCACCTTTCTTCCCC
Organism: Pseudotsuga menziesii; assembly: GCA_001517045.1. NCBI lineage: Eukaryota > Viridiplantae > Streptophyta > Pinopsida > Pinales > Pinaceae > Pseudotsuga > Pseudotsuga menziesii. Next base: position 63,564 of record LPNX011128460.1, on the reverse strand, counting down.
TTCTTCTTCTTCCCACAGGGATGCTAATTTCCCTTATGAGAGGATTGAGTAAAAATATTTTCATTTTGGGGTGAGGCAGTAGCCTTAGGTGCCTTCGATGTAGACTTGTTAACGGAAAAATCATGGATTTGCTTCGATAAAGACTCTATGGTGGGAGAGTTCACTGAACCAACCACACCATCAGCATGGGTTCCAAGCTTGGGTTTCTCGACACTATGGGTAGACCGTGGTGCCTCAAGTATGATTTCATATAGTATCTCAGACTGAGCATATATCAAATCCAACTATTGGGCCCTGAGGATGGCCTCTTCTTTAGTAGTCACCCCCGAAGTGGATACATCCTTAGATATATAAGGTAACAAAGACTTAAGGAACCACTCTAACAAAAACTCAGGGGAAATGGTGGCTTTTATGAGTCTCTTCTATCTTCACCACTCCTAGATATGATCCAAAATGTGAGTGGCTTTGTCTTTCCTAAAACTAGACAAGAGTTCTGTACCGGCATCATACCAGACGGGAAGCTGGAAGTGGTTCAAGAAAACATCCTCTGAGTCCCAAAAACTATCAAATGCAGCAGAGGGAAATTAAATATACCACTTTTCTACAACACAAGTCAAATTTCTTTGGAATATCCTCAACTGAATAGTGTCATCGTTCAGTGAGTTGGAAGAGCACCATAAATGGAAATTGGTGACATGGGCCCCTAGATCCTCCCCAGTTTTTCCCTTAAACTTGGGAATGTCTGAAGGTAAGTTGGTTGGTACAAGTGGCCACATAGCATTATGTTTCACCGAGTCATTCATCAACTTGTTCAAATCTAGCAAGTTAAAATTTTCTAGGAAAGGAATTTTAGGCTTGACTGGAGCCTGAAAAGTATGAGTTTGGGAGGTAGAAGGACTTTCCCCCTGGTTCCAAAAAGTAAAGGTGGGGTTGCCCCTAGCTACCGGTTGTGAATTAGTTGGACTACTTTGAAAAGGATTCCACCATAAGCCATTGGATTATTTCTGTATGGTGCGGTTTAAGTAGTTTGAGCACCCCCAGATGAAGCTGGAGTCTAAAAGAGAGGAGCAGATATCCCTACACTAAAAAGAGAGAAAGGGGAGCTTGTAAATGGAGCTGAAACCAGAGTTTGGAAACCTTAACCATAGGTGTTGGCATTTCCAACTGCATCCCCACATATGTAGGTGTAGGGCCCAGATAAGGAGTGGATGGGGGAATGTGCCCCCCATTCCATGGGAATCCTTGAGAAAATGAAGAGGATCCAACAGGACCACTCTGAGAATTATGCATAAAAGAAGGTGAGGAAAAATGCACACTGGGAATCCCAGTGACAACCCCACCAGAAGGACTTGCTACATTCGAGGAATTAATTGGTTGAACCACCCAGCTACTAGGTGATAAAGGTGCAGTAGGTGCACTTGATATAGGAGCACCTACAGGGGGAGGTGGCACTCCTCCATCCAATATGGATGAGGTGGGGGTAGATATACCCTTCGTAGAGCTTTCCATAATACTGCTCACGGGAACATTAATCACGAGTGAAGTAAATGGAAGAACCTGGACGATCACAGGATCGTTTAAATAAGTAAGAGGGGGGTTAAAGTTTCTTGCAAACTCATTAGCTTGCAAGTCCTCACTCTCTATTGCTGTTGTATCAACCTGGTTTGTCCTAAGTTCTGGTTAACCTGGAACTTCACTTACTCATACCTGTTCAAAAGAACCATCAGTATCTAATCTCCGCCTTTGAGGGGGCAGTGGAGGATCCACTGTAAAATTTGGAGGAAGGTTTTTCAACCTTCTTGACCTTCTGATAGGTTGGTCCTCCACGGTTAAAAATTGACTCTTCACACACCCTAAGGCCGACTAAATACAAACAAACCACACAACACTCACTATAAAATCTCCTAAATCCAGATAGACAAGTGGGTATAAGATGTTCCTTCTAGAAGAAAGCTGATAGATGGTTACTTGGCATCCCTATAGATTTTCTTAGGCATAAGCAAAGGAATCAACCAACCTCCCTCCCACACCTTCTACTGGGGTTACCTTCCAAACCCGTCCAAGGTAGACCAGAAATAGCCTTCTGGTATACCTGTGTATGAACACTAGATGTCAAAGAGACTAAAGGCTACCGCAACTATACTGACAGTCTGGGGGGGTAGTTGCAAGCTTGATTCATACGCATGGGAAGGGTATCAAATCCGGAAACCCTGACAACACCGACATTGCATAGGGACCAAGAGGTGGTATTGAAAGAAGTCCCCAGATGCATAAAAATATTGGTCTATGCTCGAACAAGGAATCAAAGGGTTATCTCCTCAATCTAGGTCCTCATGTGGCCTCGTGCTTAACTCCCGTTTGAGAGGATCTTCCCAAATAAAATAAACATAGAGGAGGTATAGAGGAGGATTTACCTAGTGATTGGCCAACTACGTCTAAAATCAAATACTTGTGGAGAGTTGAAACTCCCTAATCCACAAGTCTAGCCTAAGCTAGTTGATGTAGGAGCCTAAAAAAAATAAAACTTGCTAATAATTTTTAATTATATCGTTCATTTTAAAAGGTTGTTTTTATTCATAGGAAAATGGCGTGAAACTCATGTGGTGTTATAGACTCGATAAAAGAAAAAAAATGATGCATAAAAGTAAATTCGAAGTAAATTGCAGCTACTAAGCCAACTTTTCTTTTCTTTTTATAAATGCAAGTTAATGAACTTAAAGCTAAGTATGAGAAACTACAAGAATTTTTACGAATTTTTGAAATTTTTCTTTGAAAAATAACGAAAAACAAAACTACATGCAACCTAATGAAAAATATTTTTGTCTTTTCTTTTCAAATAACTTCAAAAACTACAAATGCAAATGAATGCAATACTTGAGCAATTTGACTAATCTAAAGCATATAAAAGTGAAATGAGGCAAAAGGATCCCAAAGTGACCTACTTCAACCAAAAAAGGGAGAAGACTGGAACAAACCCTGACTTGGAGAAACTAACCAACTTAAAATTTTGCTAGATCCACAAAGAAAAAGTGACAAACTGAGACTACAAGAAGCAATACAAAGTATAAAGCATTCAAGGACTTGATCACTGACCTAGAACACAATCTCTCAGACTTACAAACCAATCAGGAGGACCACCTACACTCACTAATGCAAGAAAATAAAACATGCAAACTCAAGGACTTGACGAAATCAAGCATACGATGTGACATACATACCTCGGACTCACAGAGTCATGTCATAAACAGAGCCTCAAAAGCAATCAAAATTCCAAAAATCGGGGACAAGCAAACCCTACCAAACCGACATATTGCTACAAGAAACACACATCTATCTATACGGACAACCCATGTATGACACGCGACTATCCAAGAGGAAACCCGTGTGTACACCGTGAAACACGTGACTGTCTAGGTAAACAACCCATGTGTGCTACTAAAAAAATTTCAAAGAAAACATATCAGCAAGAAGGACTCTGAATGAGACAAACTATAAATCAAAGGCCAAAAATAGACTGAACACACCCAAAATAAAAAAGAAGCAAAGGCTAGTAAGGGGACCTAAAGAATGGACCCACAACAAGCTGGACTCCCCAGCGGAGTCACCGGTTCTGTTGTTCAGGACAATGCACCCTTGCAACCTACGGGCTCTGGGGTTACCAACTTACTAATACACTTGGATACAATCATCTTATCTAGAAAATGAAATAGGAATAGGAAGAAGGCTTGACTTACCCAGTTTATGACGGTTGATCCAAGCTTGGTCTTCNATATATCGAAGGCTAGTGAAATGCATGTTCATAATAACATAATTGAAATCATTCATAATCCATTATACATGAGAAAGCAACAATACAAAGATTGGAAGAAGAAGTTTCATTATTCATAAACAGGGAATGGTAAGATTACAACCCAGCTTCTGAGAAAAGGACTCCTCTATAAACCAAGGACATTGAGTTCTGCTGCTCCAAAAGGTCTTAGGCATACCAACAGCATAACGTTTCTGTTTCAATAATGATTCCTTAGCCCCATCACATGCACTCTATTTATACATGGGGAAATATAGAGGTTTTGAATGTTAGGATGGTTGAGACAATTGGGATAGTTATGGATTAAGGCCCAACTAATCTCATCTAATCATGATTTTATAATTTTTAGTTTCAAATTAAGGTACACACGAGTATTTATATAATAAATGCGTGTGTGACACGCTTGTTTCTCAAAGGAAACTCACGTGTTCAATGTACACGCGGGTTGCAATACAAATACTCGCGTGTGACATGCAAGTTGCAATGTAAAAAGGAGCGTGTGAAACCCTAAAATAAAAATAAAAATATATCAGGCTGGTCTGGATATCGTGCATCAATGGTCATGCACATATATAGTGTTTTAGCCACTTCAATCTTATTTGTCCTTTTGTGTACCCACATAATGGATGTCAGCACTCGGACGGAGAAGTGCCATTTTGGTTGATAACAGTAATATACATGGTCTTGTTACCCGTATCATATGATGTAATAAAATATTGTAAATGATCTAGTGTTCCGCTTTATTGAACATGGAATCCTCAGATATGATTTTGTATATGACTTTGATATGTATTTGTTTCAGGTACCTCCCTACTGCCTTGGTAACTGATTTCTCCAAGATTAAAGATTGTAATTTATTTGGGGCATCACTTCCCTTTGACCTCACACATTAGGGGGCATATTTTATCATGTAAAATGGCACTTCTCTGTCCGAGTACTGACACTCAATGTATAAGTACAAAAAAGGACAAAATGGATTGAAGTAGCCAAAACACTATAGATGGGCATGAATTTTGATGCATCATTCCCTTACAAGATTAACCTATTATTTGTATGGCTATTAAGGAGAATATGTGACTATTATCTTTACAACTCACATATCATACATGAGTATTTACATTGCAACTTGCATATACATCATTAGGGCTTGAACCTGCCGGTTTCCCTTAAGCAAGTCGTGTATCATACATGACCTACTAGTATTAACAGTCGCGTATGCCTTAATCCAACATTAAAAAATTATAAACATAATTAGTTGAGGACATTTGGGCCCTTAATAATAACTATCCCAACTTCCCTAACCATCTCAACCTTCGTGACCTCTCTATTTCCTCATGTATAAATAAAGGGTAGTGGTTTAGGCTAATGAATAATTAATGGTAGAGAAAATTTATGCCGGTGGTTTCTTCAGATACCTTGGAGAAGTAGAACTCATTGTTCTTGGTTAGCAGAGGAGCACTTGTCTCAGATGTTGGGTTGTAATCTCACCTCACTTGTTTATTAGTAAAGAGAGGCCTTCCAATATTGCGTCTTTGCACTCTTATATATTGTGATTTATGAATTATCTTATTGTTTCATTATAAGCATGTTATTTCATTAACCATTTGTATAATATATAAGATATTGTTGGAAAAATATTGCTCTTTGCAGGTGTTGGAGATCTCCTAGAAGCTGTGGAAGAAATTTGAAGAGAAGAAGAAAAGCTAGGATCGGTTTTCATAAATAAGGTATGCCCAATTTCTTCCTATTTGTACATCAAATTCTGAAATGGCTGTTGTCTGTAAGTTAACTTAGTATTTTGGTAACCCCAGATACCCTAGGTTATAAGGGTGTTTTTTTTTAACAACACAAGGGCACCTAACCCACATCACAAAAAACAATTGGAAATCTCCCTCTATCGACCATGTATAAAATCCACACAATTTTTTAATATATAATAGTTAATTGGTATGGTCTTTGGAAAGGATTTCTCCCTAAAGAGAATGCATCGCCAACCTCACAATTGTTTTTCTTATTTCATTTGTTTAATTTTTTATGTATATTTATTATAAATCATATAGTTATAATATATGGTATGATTATATATATTTGAATATATGGAATAATACAATATTATGGTGTGTGTGTATGTGTGCTGTATGAGTGTTGTATAACTAGTAATAATATTATTGTAGAATATTAGAATATATTGGTGGCATGATATGAGTATGTATTTACTTTGGTTGATAGTATAAGTTATGTGTAAACAATTAGTAATGGAATGAGGATTAGATTGGGGGGGTTCTATCAAAGTATGTATAGTATTTCTAATAATGTAGTATATATGTAGGAGAGATGCATGATTTTGTATGTGTTGAGTGTTTACCTAAGTGCAATATTAGTGTTTTTTATATTATGTTATTAGTTGTATATAAGTACTATTAATATATATATAGGATATGATGATAATGGTATGATATGATTAAATGAGGAATTATTCGATGTATATGGTATCAAATGTGATGAATATTAGACTTGGTTGTATTTGGTTTCTCTCATTTCTTATGATTGATGTACTCCACTCAATGGATTCCAATTGTTGTATTCCGATTATGTATTTTGATTGATGAAGTATGATTGATGTATTTTAGTTCATGTATTCTGATTGATGTTTGTATGGTTAGATGATGCATGTATGGTTTTCATTGGTTGATATTAGTGTATGATTAATATATGGTTGATGTATTATGTACACACATTTGTATGGATGATTTTTGCATGACAACTGATGTAGGATGGATGTTGGTTGATGTTATTGGTTGATACTGTTTGCTATTAGCTAATGTATAATGGTTTTTTTATTGTTCTATAAAGAATACTTATGCTTTGTGTTGAGGTGAAAAGTAGTATGTTTAACCACTAGTTTTTATGTCTTTTGATTTAGAACTATTTCCTATAAGTTGTTGTGCTTGTTACATTAGTACATTAAGTGTTCATGTGAACTTTGTGGTCTTTGTTGAAAGTCATTTTATAGGGTCTAGGTGGCATTTCATGTTTCCTTACTTAAATGTTTTATGGTAGCCTCTAGGTGATATTTCATGTATCTTTGTTGAAAAGTATGTGACTAATTGTGCCACTGATTAATGCATGATTCAGGTACCTTGTTGAAGATATACCAATACTAATAATGTAGGGTGATACAAGTATCTTTGTTAGAAAACTATATAGGTAATATTGTTGAAAAAAATATATATCTTTTAATCTTTCCTGAAAGTATCTTGCTAGGGTATCTTGGTGGTATTTTACTTATCTTTGTTGAAAGATATCTTTGTAGGAAAAACATCTTGGTCAAAATTATTTACTAATACTATAAATTATTAGAATGTGATCATGTATATTTTTAAAGAATTGTTTCATGTATCATTGTGATATGAATGTCTCTGTGATCCTTGTTAGAAAAATTATATTCGTCCCAAGCTTCCATTACTACATAAGTAGGATTTTCCCACCAACTTCACACATGCATTAATGATTGGATTTAATTTGTCAAAATAAATTAATTGTCTCATTTAAGGCACATGGAAGTAAAAGTATGAGTTCTAAGATTAACTCTTCGAAGTAGAGGATTTAATCTCCCATAGGACCCCTTTCCTCTTCCCCTCTATTGGAATCATAACCCCTCTAGTGTTTTTTAAATAACCATCTAAGCATGACAAACCAACCACATGGTCCATATAGAAATAATCACATTATACATGCCTAGAAATTTAATAGTTATACCTTGGCCTTGAGCTCCACATTAGGAATCCATAATTGAATATTTACATAATTTACATAATTTGATTTAGTACATTCAAAGGGTCAAAATTGGGGATATTACAATATCCTCCATCTCGAAATAACAACATCCTCAATGTTTCCTTGAAATCGGATAAAAATGGACATGTCTCTCTCATGGCATCCTCCATCTCCCATGTAGCCTATCATTGGGACCAAAATTCATCAACTACACCTTCACCTATTCGATGGCTTGGTTCCAAAGCAATATTACTTTCCTCTTGATTATGCATAGTGGATGTTTTTGGAACTCTCCCTTGGCTTCCACCTATATCACATCCCAATCACTCTCATGGTTAGGATAATTTGAATTTGAATAAAATGTGTTACCTTAGAAAATCTATCCACTACAACCATGATGAAATCATGCTTCCTTGAAGTAGTTGGAAAATCAGTAATATAATTCATAGTTACTACTTTCCATTTCCATTTTAGAATTGGAAAAAGATGTAATAGACCTACTAGGTGTGGATTTTCAACCTTAACTTGTTGGAGTTTCATATATCTAGAATTATACTCGGGAATGTGCTTCTTCATTCCTGACCAAAAAAATTTCTTCCTTGTTGTCGAAATTTGTTTTGGTTAAATCTAACTGTAAACTTCTGATGGTTTCCACATGCATTGAATGGAACTTTTTTGTTGAGTGCATCAACCACTTTATTTTTTCCTCCCTTTATGTGTTTTGTCTCAAAATCAAAATCACATAAAAATTTCAACCATCTAGTTTTCCTTGCATTTAGCGTTGGCCACTAAAAAAAACATTTAGACCACATTGGTCCATTATTTGCTCAAATTCCCCTCCCATCAATTAGTGCCTCTACATTTTCAAAGCATTCACTCTCGCAGAAAGCTCTAAATCATGGGTAACATCATTATTTTCATGTTCTTTTATCTTTCATGAACCATAACACACCACATGATTTTATTACATAAGAACTCCAATTCCTTGTTTACATGCATTGGTACACACCACAAAATCTTTTGCATATTTGAATTTTCAAATTTACAGAACTTGTAAGAAGCTTGTTTAACAACTGGAAGCTTTCCTCACATTATTGTGTGCACTAAAATTTTATTCCCTTCTTTTGCTAGGAAGTGATGGGGTGTGAAACCTTGGAGAATCCTTCAATGAACCTCCTTTTGGGGATTTTATGCTACCCTAGTAATATTTGGGTGGGATCACCATAGATCGATACCCGTAAAAGAAACCCACCAATTCAAGTAACAAATAATCTATGATCTTTACAAATAACTATAAATGGACAAAGAAGTTTGGGAATAACTTACACAATTATTGTACTCTGAAGAATAATCCCTTGACTTGATGTTGCTCCAATATTCTCACACAGGAATTCAATTACTATCTAAAAATGAATAAGAACTAGCAATAAGTAGTTATAGTTGTAAAATAATAATTATAATTGAACTTGTAGAATACACATCCAAAATTTAATATCATAAATAAGAATTGAACAATACATATGGATGAAAAAGAGAATTTTTTCCTATAAAAATTAACAACAAGATACAACGGAATAGTATCACATGGGGCTTGTTGCAACACCAATCTAAAAATGAGGTCATGGTTCCTCCACCCGAGGCTTCAAACAATGAACCTCTAATCCAAAAATTCACATAGAAAGCATGTCCAAGAGATTCCCTTAAATTATGTAACATAATAAGGCTCACAAGAAGGTTATACATGAAATGTTCCAAATAAGGGACTAGACATTTTGTAGGAATGGGATAAGGGATTTTGTGAATTCTAGTTTTATTTGAACAAATGTTACAAATAAAATATTCCTATGGTTTGGGGTGAACCACAATAGATATCATGACACCATAAATCACATACATTCTCAAATATGTTAGATAAATTAAAGAATCTAACAACTAAGGGAAAGTGTTTGTACCTCAACCATATGCTCAAAGAAGACCACCGTTGAGCTCACGATCGAATGCTTGTCCCTACAATTTTCCCTCAATAAAAAATATACATCCAATCATAAAATATATTAAAGGTTATCATTCAAAGTAGCATAATCCATTTAAGCATGTATAATGCAACTGTACCAATGGATACAAATATAAACAATTTTACATGAAATTGGATGAGAAATGGATATTTATATTAATGTAAAAACGTAGATACAATGTGAAAACCTCTATCGGGAACTCGTCGGAACCTAGAAACCAAATTCTTCCACCTGGGCATCCACCACTTCAATCCTCCATAGCAAGAAAAGTTCTCAAAGATAATGGAGAGCTTGTGATATGAACACAAAGGGTTCTATCAATAATGGCAAAGGGATGCAGACTCAAGTATATGGAAATGGGGAAAAAGTTTGCTATAGTTTCCTTACTCTCAAAGTTTGTCCTCCTCTAATGCTTCACAATGGATCAATATTTAACCCTCAAATGGGAAATGGAGGTTCAAATTAGAGTGTTTCCAGGCATATGGAAGTCCAAGGATCAAGCTATTAGTTACTTAATGAGGAAAAATCCAAATACTTTTTGTTTTTTAGCATAAATCCCGATGTACATGAGTTGTAATGGTGCAAGTTGCGTATACATGATCGGTATAACTGTTGGCCCACATGTATCGTCAATAATGTATTCTTTAGGGTTGTATTGAAGCATCAAGTCTATATTGACTAAGGGAGGTATAGTGAGTCTGCATAGGGACAAGGGAAGGCCATCAAGGCATGACACATAAGGTGTGGAAAATCATGCTATAACATATTCCCCCTAATGTGTGATCTTAGAGGGGTACACAATGGCCAAAATACATTATAATAGTCAAAGAAGTGGATTACTGAAGATCCATGTGGAAGAACTAGCCACTCAACAACATACTACAATGATAACTTTGTACACATGACTGCAGATTTGGAGTACATATAGTAGTCTCAGACACATATAAGTACAATGGCCATGAATAGGCATGATATACATATGTCATAAGTGGTAAAAACCACATATAATACATAGTGGAGTTTGGTCTCCTTATTGAATGAAGACATACGGTATATAACAAGGTACACTACTCAAGTATGAGAACTGAAATCCCATAGGTACTTTCACGATTAAGGTAGTAGCATATATAGAATTCCACCATACTTTGAGGTATTCTACACAAACCATTCATGGTACATGTCCCATGATGTGAATAGAGGTGTTGAGGTCAACATGATGAAACATCATTTGATTACCAGTCATAGATGTATATAATTAATAGACGTGAGAAAAAACATCGATGATGAAAATGGGTGTCAAGGTACCGAGTGCATCCAACAAGTGCAAATATAGGTGTTGAGGCCAAACACTTTAAGAATCCATCAACCAAGGTACATTGATGTATTCCCAAATCCGTCGATGGAAATATAACCTGCCACTAATGACTGCAAGTCTTAAGGAACTCAACTCACTCTAGAACCCAATTCCATAATATATGATATGAAGTCAATGGAATGGAATCCGCTAGAAGGAGGGTATTAAGGAATCCCCCATCAACCAACATGAGGTACACAACAAGGCATGATAATTTGGAAGAACTCATATGAGCAAGATGTACATGAACCAGTAGCCATGTGCATTTCTCATGCATACTAGGTGAAAGTATCATGTGAAAGAGACCCTCTGAAAAAAATCCAATGATGAAAAATACAAACAAAGGAGAGGAAACCACCAATACGGTGTAATGGAATCCAATACATGGCACGAATGCCAATGTGTGAATATATTTCTTATCATAGAACATAAGGGAAACCACTCAGTCAATGACCAATGATGAGCTACCATTTGTTGAGTTCAAGATCACCTACCCATGATGAAAGTAGGCACGGGGTGCTATGTAGGACCACAACTCTATGATATACTAGGAATGGCTGACATGCAGAGTCAAGATATCTGAGGAATATATGAATCAAGATAAATACTTCGTTCGAACAAGAGCATGAGGTAGATGAAGAAACTTAGGAAGCATAGACTCAATGTGCAAAGTGGGACAAATATGTGACGCATGAGGAATCAACAGAGGCTATGTGGGGACTGGAAGCTTAACTAGTCGCTAGAGAAAACTATGAATAACGAGCACAACTTCTAAGGTCAAACTAGAAATACGACCCATGATGAACAGACTCATAAATTATGCTCTGTTTGAAGGCAACACGAAAATTTCCAATATAAGACAGTATCATTTCTTGTCTAGATTTTTATGTTTTTTTATTTTTTTGGTATTTTTCATATTATAAATCTTAAAAAATAATAAAATGTGCTTATAGTACAATAGAGAGGAAACAAGTGTCATAATCAAGCAAACTAGTTCCAAGTAGTGGAACATACCTATGCTCAATGGAAGGAAACACGTGCAGGATAAGGACACTTAGGGGAATGTTTCCTCTAGGGTGAGGGGTGATCAAGATTAAAAGAATAAATAAGGGTCTTTGCTTGGCTAGAATTGAGACAAGCTCAAGCAACATGGATTATAAAAGTGAAGTGGAGAGCTAACATTAAGCTCAGTAAGGCAAGCAGACACATGCAATGCATTTACAACCTGATATAAATCGAGAGTCCCTAAGAGAGATAGCTAGCATAATAGATGATAAATAACATTATGTCTCCATTCAAAGCTATGGCGGGATTACAAGAGAACCCCATACCTAAGGAGGGAGATCATCATGGGCACCAAATGGCCGAACTGGATGTAACTGAGGTACCAATTATCAAGAAATATCTATCACTTACATAAAGACACTTCTATAAGCAGCAAGGAGGTTCTTTGTTAATCAGAAGCAGGTTCTTACCTATGGTCAATGTGAGATAGTCATAAGACAATGAACAAATGCAAGCAGAATGTGATCCTATCCTATATTACAATTAATAGATATACCTATCAAAGACATGATCATAGTAAGCACAACCCCTTAATACATGAATAAACTATTCCACAAAAAATCCTCACACTGTAACATTAGTCCATAAAGCTCAAAAAACTATATATAAATGGATAAACAACTATAGTGAAACTATGAAATTCTGGTAGTTAAAACAAAAATATATACACTAATGTACAAAGTGTCAACCAAAGCTAGATGCTCAAACATAGTTCATTTAACTTAAGAGAGACAACTGATGTATTTCCTCAACCTTTAAATTCTCAACCAATATTTTTACCATCAAAATGATAAATCACAAAAGGTTCTTTCCTCTCTCAAACACAAGTGGAAAGTGAGATGGATAATCTATTCTCTTGCGAGAGTGCACAATGAGTCTATCCAAATAAGTCTCAACTTCAACAACATGAGGCTCTCAAGGATTCATCAGGATGGTAGGAAAAATATCTTCCATGTTCCCTTCAACATATAGACTATACTAGTCCAAATGGAGCACAGGGTGCTCAACTTCCTCACCTAAGGACAAACAAGACTCGTCATGCTTGGTCCTTTCAAGATCTTGTAGGGAAAAAGTTTCTATAATGTAGTTCCTCCCAAGGCCTGTCAGGACAACTCATGGTCTCAATAATCGCTTCATCCGAGGGAAAAGTATTATAAATAAAATCATGTGATCAAGTTGAGCAGACCACCAAAGTGGGTAGGAGCACAGGATCTCCCTCTATTGTCCCCGAAGAGGAAATATCAGAGCCTATAGTAGTTTCATACGAAGCTTGATAAATGACATTTTCTACATACACTGACATAACCATTCCGACGGATGGGTTTCCTTCACCATATTTAACTGGAGAAGGGAGAGTCTTAGGATCAATCATATACAAAGTACGAAATGGGACTAAACTCGACGATGATGAAGCACCATTTAAAGTTGAATCAATAGATAATATTGGAGTTGAAAAGTTAAATGTTCCCATAAGTGGTGAATACATCCCGACACCAATGTTCTAATTTTTCGACTGAGAATTCTCAATAACCGGTACCATAGGACCCAACGATGCAGAGGAACTAGAATTAGTGAACAATAATTGATTGATCGTCACAATTATACATTCATGAGGAAAGGATACAACACAGAACACTGATGATACAATCGACTTCATGGAATAAATACAGTCTTGATTGTAATACTCATACGTTAAAGTCTATTCATCATAAATATATCATAGAGACATTCTTCCATTCGAAATAATCAGCATTACCATGGCGCCATACATCAATATAGTGGGGAAATGGTCATTGTTTGCTCATTAATAGTCACTTTTACATAAAACCCTTTGGTATTTAGACTTGAGACTTTGTGAGAACAAAGAAAAGAGCATATTGATATTATTACAATCATAAATGGACAATAAAAATCTCTCCCAATTCGAAATCATCAGCATTACAATGGTTCACAATAAGATAGTGGGGAAATTGCATTATTTCTTCCTTGTTTAACATTTTTACATGAAATATTTTTGTATTTCAACCTAATGGTATTTTGAACTTGAAATATAAATAATTTACATCAGAACATAAAATAATGGGGCATTAGAATCCTCCCCAATGAGATCAATAGCTCACCCAAAGCGCAATCCCTCCATGAGCAAGAATATGCAATAAAAGCTGGAAATGGTTGAGAGAAAATGTTGCACTAGAAGGATCCATGAGCTGCCCTGTAGTTTACACTTGAAAATACAACTCCATTAAAGCTCCATGAAATACCTGAGTGGCCTCTCCAAACAACAACTTGGATGGGAATCTTTCACCCTTGAAATTGGCTAAGGCAAGAAACTAGTCATCCACTAGCTCTCTCAATTGACAAATGCAAATTTCTCAAATGATCAAAATTTCTTCTCTTGGTTCATCCCTATATTTTATAAACATCCTTAGCCTTCTGAGGTTACCAATCCATCCACAAAATCAAGCCAATTCGAATTATGGTGTGTGCTAAATATTTTATAAGTGTCCTCTCTTTCCTAGCCTTCCATCTTCCCTCAATTCAAGTAGGAACCCATTGAGCTTCCCCAACTCACATGAGCACCCTCTTGGATGCCCTATTTCGACCTGACATGTCATAATGGTCAGATTTCATCCTTCAGGTCTGCAATATGTCATAAATTTCATAGCATCTTCATCATTGGTGTCATAGATTGTAGGGAATCTAGCCCAAGTGTCCAAGAAGCTCCCATTTGACTCTTCCTCTCCCATGGAAGTTACATTTCCTTCCAAATTCGACCTATGAGGCATATGTCCAAGTGTATTAACCTTCTAACTCATCCAATAACATTATGCTTCCCATGGATTCGAAATTGCAAGAGGAGGATGCAATGTGGCACATAATTTCTAGCTTGTGTGGGCCCCATAATATCCATGTGTCTCCATGCTCCATTGCCACTTCAATTTTCTCTTGTATTTATTTAATAAGCTCCATTATTAAATAATTATTCCATTCTAATGTTTGAACATCATTTATTTTCTCCCTTATTAAAATTCCAAATGTATCCATCCAACCTAGGGAACTAGTAGGATTGATGGAATTGTCCTGCTATGCAATTATTAAAAATGGTGACATTAAACTCGTCTACTAGTTGTATGTCTACATACTCTTGCAAATTCAAAAAACCAAACATGACACAATAGTTCCCTCTCTCATGCTTCATCTCCAACATCCCCTATCTCACCCATCTTCATATATACTTTACAACTATGTTCGGTACAATTGTCTTCTAGGTAATGGACATGGTACTAGGCTTTCAAAATGATGTTAACCACCTCAATCCTAAAAATCATGTCACAAAGGGACCATTCTTAGATTTCATTTCTAGATTTCCATTTTGTCTAAATGGCCCCTATTCTTAAAAACCATCCACATCTCATAAAAACATGTCTCTTTAATATTGTTTTCCACTTGTTTCAGTTGGGCATTGTATTGTTTCTTTGGTGCCAAGGTGGAGGAATTTCCATAAATATTGTTTCTAATTATTCAAAATGGTATTGTTCAATTCAAAAAGGTCATTTGAAATGACACACTATATTAAACGCTAGAGGTGGATGATTTATTCTTTTAACTTTCTAATCTTGTCATCCCTCTCTTAATCTCAACTTGCGTCTCCTGATAGGTTTTTGTCACAACTCTGTATGAAACCTCATAATGGCCAAGTATCTTCGACTTGGAGCTTGTTGTCTCCACATTTGTAACTTTATAACATTTTACTATCATTGAAAGTTTAGGTTTATGATTTATGTTAGGGACAATTGTTAGTGTCACCAAAGTTCTGATTTTTATGTCATATTCTGGTTCAAGTTGAGTTTTATTGCTTAACTTGACTTCCCCTTCCACATTCAAAATTTCCTATGGGGTTGTCCCCTATGATCTTGTTTTATACAAAGTGGTTGAGGTTTTTATTCTTTTCCAAAGAATTCAAAGGTTAGGGTCTCCAAGTCATCATCATATTTGAGGTGTCCAAGTTGTAGGTTAGCTTAGTGTCCTTCATTAAATTCGTCTTTATGCCAACCAAACTCCCCTTTCAATATTTTTTCTTTCTCTTCATTTTGCTCATTTCCTTAGATGATTAGAGTGTTCTATTGGTCAAACACTTAGATTTTCCCCTTCACATTATCCTCATTGCATGACTCTATTGTATATATATTCTTATGTTGCTCAACTCTTTTGTTTTGTTTCTACTTTTTATTTTTCTTGGCAGATCCCAAGAAAAAAAGTGTGTTCTCATTAATGTCTCCATGTTTCCACCTTATATATTTTTGTAGCCACCATAATATTATTATCCTTTTAGAATACTTTGTATTTTATTTTCTATTCAAGAATTGTGTTCTCCTCCTTGATGGGTGTTGTGATCACCCCCCTTTTTTTATTTACAGTAGGATTATTCTACGTATGGAGTTGCATGATTGTCGCAGATTGCACACGTCTTCTATCAATACCCAACTATATTCCCACTTACATTCAACATTAGAGGATAACTCAATGGAACGATTCCCACTATATCCTACATTTTTTCCTTCATGTCCCCTTTATCCTTGACCACTCTTATTATACCTGCCACAACAGGTATATTGTAATCGATTGCAAGTCAAACTCTTTTGAATTTGGTGTCTTTTGATGCAGGTATAAAGAATTAAAACCTGTTTTGCAAAGTATGACTTAGGGATTTGTAAAAAAAAAAAATTAATTTTGTTAAAAACCTATTTTTGTAAACAGTTGATTGGTGGATAGAAGATGATGTAAAATTTGGAATTTGGTATCTGGATTTGAGTTGACATGTGGAAACATGACGTCATAATAATAAAATTAAAAAAATCAAAATTATATCCCATTTCCAAGTGGCAGCCAGCTGTTCTGGTTTTTTTCAGACCTCGGGCCATGAGACCTGGGCAAAGTCAGCCAGCTACTGAATCTCAATCCTTTGGTAGCTTCACAATCACCAATCACAAAGCAACAAAAATCAAAAGCAGTTTGAGCTGGATCAAATGTCGCTACCATTTCATCGTCAGCTAAATACTCCATTTCATCCTCGTCATCATCGGCTAAATAATTCATAGCGATTTGAACTGTTTTTTCATAGATCTGTATGTTTTCATGAGACTGCAAGTCCTCAATCTTATCCAAACCGCCAGCATCGTCAATTTGGTTCACATATACATTAGCATCTGTGAGGCCTGCATTCTTTTCAACCTCGCCAACTCTCAATATGTTTTCTAAACCTTCAAGGCAGATATTTATAATCGTTGGATCCTAGCAGGCTAGCAAATCACAAAGTGGCTTAATGCAACCTTGAATGGCAAGGTATCTGTAAGAGAAAATACCTCGTGTTATCGACCTCTCATCATAAAAAAATATGCATCTTGAAAACTAAACATGAAAAGAAAGAAAAGCTTCATACTTTTTCTGTTCGTCAGTTCCACAAGAAGTTGCATTTGCAATTGCCCACAGTGCCTCTTTCTTTATGTTGAATTCAGCGTTTGAGAGAAGCGATAAAATTGAGGGAAAT
>LPNX011128460.1:19790-40026 GCA_001517045.1 Pseudotsuga menziesii | reverse complement strand
GGAGGGCTATGTATGCCTTAAATCGCTTATGAGGCTATGGATGGTAATGTCTAGTGTTAGGTGTTTCATGTCTACCAAAAATTTCTCATAAGACTACGAAGGGGTACTTAACATCTAAATCACTCATGGAGTTGTAAATGACCATGCATGAGGTCCGATGCTAATTCACTTTACATTGTTTCTTACATAAGTGGCAAGTACTAAGCAACTGCGTTGCTTATTCCACTTGTTTTCATTTTTATTTAGACTCAAATCATCCTCATGGTCATTAGATTTCTTTCTTTCGTGTAGGAAATCACCTCTATTGCCAATTACTCCTAGGTTACCCATTACGGACATTAATTTTTTTGTCCTTTTTCTAATGCACTATTACTTTTATGCCTAACAAGTGACCCCATTGTTAATTCATGTTTCTCTTATTTCTCCATATGTTGATAGGAAAATAATGGAAATGATTTTTCAAAAATTGTTCAAAATAAATAAAATTACATGGAAATTCATTGAATAGTATCTTCCTTACCCATAATATTTGTTTATGTAACTATTCCATAATGATATTAGATTTATACATCTAATATATTCCCTCCAATAGCCCATAAGGTTAGAGAAACTGGTAATGAGTAACCGAGATGAAAAGTTGTAAATGGAAGGTTACGAGTTGAAAACCCCGTGGGTACTTACAAAATAAAAAGTATTACCTCCAATACCCATTTAATCAGGTACAACCACTCAATTGGTAATGCACTAAAATCACGCATGTCCAAAACCCTTAAGATCAACTAAACAAATTTTATTAGGACTTCATTAATGATTTATTCTACTAGGATTTTGTAAAGTTCCTTCACTAGTTTGGTCAACTTTTGAAACATCTTCTTAGCTCCTTATAGGTGGTCATAGACTTTGTAACAAACTTATTTATCATTCTAAACCCCTCTCTATTTGGAATCTTAAAAAATATCCACATAGTTTCATTGTTAATATTTATTTCCATCCCAACATCCCAACATGAGTATTACTAATTTTTCAAATATTTCCATCGTAATGTTTATTAATACTCATGTTGGGATGCATATAAATATTAATTTTTTAATCTAAAAATTAACTTATCAAATTAGCCTAACAAAATCTATTTGTGAACAAAATCAATGTCGTTAATTTTAAAAGATACTTGATACCACTTCTTTTCTATAATCACCATTCACCATTTCTCTTTGGTACCACTTCTTTTCTATAATCACCCTTCACCATATCTCTTTGGTACCACTTCTTTTCTTTTATTATGTCTTGATACACTCCTGGTGTGACTATCTAACTTCATTGTAGTCCTCCTTGCCTAATACAATGTTTATTTCCGAAACAACTCTACTTGTCCTACTCGCCACACACATTTTAAAACTCATCTCTATAATCCTTTACTGGACATGAATAAATGCTTATTTTATCTTAATAAAAATGGATTGTACATCACATTTTGAAACTCATCTCTACAATTCTTTACGGAGTAAACTTTCTACCCGACCATTTACACCGATCAGACAACCTGGTCGTCCAACCGATGGGTCGTCCGATCGATGCAAATGGTCGGGTAAAAAGTTTACTCCATTCTTTACTCAGCATGAATAAATGCTTATTTTATCCCAATGAAAATATAGTGTACATAAAACAATGTACTTTAAAATAATTGTATATTTACGACAACGATTGTGGTGTGCATGATCTCCCTACATTAACCCTTAACGATAGGTTGCTAATTTAATGAGTGGTCGGTCATGCTGTACCTTTCTTAGTGTAACGTGGACTCCTTGAATAATGTCTATGCTGGACATTTTTCATTTGCCCATTTTCTTATACAACTCATGTTTTATGTCAATCAGTTGTCTTTACCTTTAATAGTGTGACATGCAATCTTGTTGACCATGCTCTATGGCATTCAATAGTTGTCTTTACCTTTAATAGTGTGACATGCAATCTTGTTGACCATGCTCTATGGCATTCAATTGTCTTTACCTTTAATAGTGACATGCAATCTTGTTAACCACTTTACTAAAGATATTTTATAGGTACTTTTCATTTGCCCATTTTTTTATACAAGTCATGTTCTATGTCATTCAATTGTCTTTACCTTTAATAGTGGCATGCAATCTTGGTGACCACTTTACTGTCTTATTGCCACTTTTCTTTCTCGTCTTGGGTGTCTAACTTACATTCTTTGTATACTCGGTGTTTTCCATCCTTACAAACATCGTCAATGGTCATGGTTTGAAGGACACATCATGTGTGTTTTCATTCAACCTATCAATGTCATCCATACAAATTAATGATATTTGTCCCCTGCCATAATCCATAACCACTATGATATTCATAGTCAATCTTTCCCATGTGTATACTATCATTTCCATTTACCATGAGATATTTGTTCTTCCATATGGTGAAAAGGGCATAAACTTAATAACCATTAGTCTTACCGAGTTCCTTCCCAGTCGCCAATGTGAATAATTTATTCAAAGATCATGACATTGTATTTTACAATAACCACTTCTCTTACCTCTATAAATTATGAGAGACATCGCTTAATATTTGTGCGCAGATGTCATCCTTTATTAGTGGAAAATTTGGCTTTTACCTTTATTAAAACACAAGTTGTGATCTCTCCTAATGGTGTAACCATTTAATGGGTTTGAAGGGACCATTTAGAATAATACTAGTGAAGTAAGGTAGGCTAAGTCCAGTATGTTTGTTATTATTAAATAAGACCTATTGATTGTAAATAAATAAATGTCATGGGGACTCATTGAAGAAGGCCCACTAGATATTTAGGAGGTTGTTATGGATAGATTTCTCTTATTATATATAAATAAGAACAAATTTATCCTTATGAATAATGTGTAGAGTATATTGTATTTGAAGCCAATCTCAGAGGAGGTTGGTCCCCTTGAAGAGGCAAGTGAACAAGAGTGGATTCCTACCATAAAATGAGCAATTGTAAGGTCTTTCTCTACCGTAAGGGATTTGATATTAATAAAGTGTGGAGAATATATGATATCTTTTGTGTGATTTCATATTCACATTTGAGGTACATAATAAGTAGTATCATAGCACTTTTCAAGGCCCAAAACAAATTTTGTTTTTCTTTTATTTTGTGGGTTTTCAAAGGGAAAATTAGGGTTATGACCCTCAAATACTTTTCTGAGTATTTTTTTGAAAAGTTGTTAGAAAATAATTGTATATATGATTCTCTTCACAAAATTACCTAATTTAATTTTTTTTAAAGCATCCAAATCAAAGACTCGATGAATGTGATATTGCAATTTCAAATCTGCTCCTTTTTAGGACTTATAGTGACACTCATGAGTCTTGTAGAGGAGATAACATTAGGTAGAGTGCTTAGATTGCTATCAGATAAGTGCCATTAAATAGATAATTTTAAGGGCTTGATATTATATATTTATAGTCAATATCCAGTAACTATAGCCCATTGTAAAATTCTTCCCTCAAACCCTCACATAATTAAAGAATGGAAAGGTGGTGGAACATGGCATAGGAGGAATGAATATGGGTGACAAAAACTTTACAATATACATATGCAACTATGGAAGCTATTAATCGAATAACATGTAAATTTGACGAGAAATGTATTCTTGATACGACATATTCTTTCATCACTGAAGAGTATAACAAAGAAAAGTTTGCATGGTATGATCTAGAAGACACTTATGATGATTATTATATGGACATTTGTAATGTTGGGGAAGATAACTAAATCCATTTTTTTATGACTCTTATCTGCCATATGAACATAACCTTGCTGAGAAAAAACATGAATAGGTGGTTCTTACCAATTTCTAATATGTTTCTTCTATAGTATTAGAGTTCCTTTTAGAGCCATCCTTTTACTACTACATGGAGGATTTGTTTTCTTTTGATAGTAATACTTATTATGATCCACATGAGCATTGTAAGAATTTGAAGTGCAACACTCAATTATTGATGGAGCTTAGGTGTCATTACTTGGGTGTTAGTTTGAACACTTGGACATGGGACCAAGTTTTATGGATGATTCCCTTGGATTACTTCAACTTTGTAATTAGTCCTTACACATGGGACATTGGTTACTTCAACATGATGGTCAACTCTCAGACACTGGACTACTTTGGCATGGTGGTTAACACTTGTACATGGGACCGTAGTTCCTTGGCCTACTTCAATATTAGAGCCAAAGCTCATCCATGGGACACCTAGTTTATGGTTGTACCTCTTCACATCAAGGAAAGACTTTTCTAAGGGGTGAAGTGTTATAATCCTCTCCAATGGTGTAATGGGGGGATTAAGGGCCCATTTATGGAAATGATAGTGGAGGTTACTTAATTTAAGGTGTACTAGGTCCACAATGTTTGATATGATTAAATACGACCCGTTATGGTAGTTAATATTGAATAAATACAATGGGATCTCATTAAAGCCTAAGGTCCACTAGGTAGTTAGGAAGTTGTTATGGTTGAATCTATCTTGTTATCTATAAATAAGGATGGATTCCTCCTTAAGAATAATGTGTGGAGTATATTGTATTTGTTGCTTATCTCATAGGAAGTTGTCCCCTTAAAAAGGTAAGTGAACATGAGTGATTTCCTTCCATAAAAATGTCAATTGTGACGTGTTTCTTTACCTTAAGGGTTTTGATATTAATAAAGTGTGGATATTTTTTGATATCTTAAATGTGATTTAATCTTTATATTTAAGGTACATAATAAGGACCCATCTTATTATAATACTTTCTCATGGATATACCTCAAGTGGAAGTAAGCCTTCCATTGCATTAGAAAAGACAAGGGACCAATTGCTTAGTCCAATATATAAATTGGAAGTACCATCTTGTCTCCTTACCTATTGAAAAGGTTCTTGACCGATTCCTCTTGTGCATATCCCACACTATATTCAGTTTTCATGTTCAATTCATATCCATGTTACTATATACATATTATTATATACTCATTGATTTTTTGTACATCGATGTTTGAGTAGTAGTAATTCTACTTGTCAAATTGTAACCTTGTTTTCACTATGATGATCCTAGTGGTTGATTTTGGGCATTTAATTTTTACAAATGGATGAATCACATTAATGAAGCATTGTGAATCCTTGTGGGTTAACATAACTCTTTATTAACAAATAGCTAGTATCATGATTTACTTAAGTCATTGTTGACCTAATCTATCCTTTGTCATTAATTTGGTTTCTTGATTTTATGCAAGACCCTTGAGAAAGACACTAAAAGTTTGCAAAGTGAATTGTTCATTATATCAAGGGAAATTATCAACTTGGTTTAAAATATTGTTCTAGCACCATCAAACCACAAATCGATTACACTGATTCAGATTAGGTTGGGGATGGCAATGACAGGAAGTCGATAAATGACTATGTGTTTCGTCTTGGTTTAGGACCCTTGGTTTTTTCATGTGAGAAGTAGAGAGTGGTTCTATTTTTGTAATATACTCTCAACCCCTACCTTGTTGTAATAAATATGTAAATATATTTATGCAATATTTCATGGTGAGGAGCTCAAGTCGAAGGCACCATCAGAGAACATTATGGGTTTGTTTTGATTTTGTAAGTCAAACCATGCAATATTTAAGCATGGAGATGTACTGTGTAAGTATTAAAATGATGAAATAATGGAAGTAGACCTAGGATACTGGATGTGCGACATGACTAAAACAAGTGGTGATGGTACCCACTAAGGGAAAAGGATAGAGGTTAGTGAAGCTATAAAAAGTTAAGTACATAATTCATAAATATCACCTTGGTGCATGAGCTTCACTCTTAATCTCTTAACATTGTGAACCAAATGTATGAGGAAGTGATTAGATTATTGTTAACCATAGACATAAGAGAACCTTTAATCAATCCTAAGATAAGAATAAAGGGGTATTATTAGGAACATATCGAAGGAATGACTCATCTCTATGAGAAAGGATCCCCACACATTATATTGTTAACTAGTTAACTAATAATTGACGTCACTAATAAGTAGATGATAAGAGAAACATTTAGGGACAGAATTAATTCTTTGTAAAGGTTTTATCTTGCTAATTGGTAATCAATTAAAAATATAAATAAATAAATAAACCATTATTGAGGGATAATGGGGAGTTACTTAAACCATTAATGAGGGATAATGGGGAGTTACTTTGGTAACATGAGCTAGTGAAATAGGAAATATTCTATATATTAATGGGACAAATATAAGCTATATATATATATATATATATATATATATATATATATGCATGTAAGTGTAATGTGGATTGTTACTTGATTAGAGTATGTACTTTTTGATTCAATATGAATAACAAAAGTATGTTTTTTTCTACTGGAAAAAAACCATACTATTAAGGATCTCAACATGTAAATAAGGTAAACTATATTAATTTGTAAATTATAAATGATAATTGTTAGGTTCAGTTAGGGTTTATCTGAGAACGAGGGAATTCCAAAACACCTATAGGATTGAGATAGGGATCTTCTTGATTCAGTTCATTCAGGTGATGACAGGGTATCTCTGGAATGAAGAAACAAGATGCATCACTTCCTATCAGGTTGTAGTATATCCAATATGGGAGAATAGATGTCTCAATGTGGTAAAGTTTTCATCTCGGTACTGAGGGTTGGGTGAGAGCATCAATGACAAAATCCATCCCTATAAGATTAATCTAAAGGAAGTGCTAAGAAACTGATATCGTCCTCTTTGAAACGCGTATTATTTTTCTGAATCCTTACTGCAATCTTTTCCTTATACAAATATGATAGGATTTCCCTTGCATAAGAGAAAGAGGGGACAACCTCTCCACAAGGACGGTCGATCCCAACCTTCATTTCAAAGTTTAGTAAATATGTATATAAATGAGGATCTATGAGAAGGGTCATGCAAGTTCCTCTTATAATGCTTGTTTGTGCAATGGATTAAGAGAGGTAGCACTAGTTCACTTATTTAAGACTGTATGTAAAGAGAAGGATGACTCCTCTATGCGAGAGTCGATCTCTAGTCCTTTAATTTATCCACCTTTGTAGAGAATGATCTGTCTAAAGATTATGACCGGGTGAGTTGGACTTATATTCAGAGGATAATGACTCATTTGAGATTCAAGGTGTTGTTCATAAAATGGGTTATGGGATGTATAAACCTATTTATTTTGTGGTTCTAATCAATGGGTCAACCTCTCATTTTTTTCATGCTAGACATGGACTTCACCAAGGCTTCCCATTATATCCCCTTCTTTTCTTGTTGGTGGCTAAGGGGATATGCAAGGCATTAGGTGCAGCCAAAATGGAGGGTTCCTATCATGGTATCTTGATCTCACAATTCTTGAGCATCACCCATATACTCTTTGTGGATGATATCCTAATATTCTGCGATGGAAAGAACCAAAGTTTTGATAAACTAAAGAATATTCTGGATATTTTTAGCAGAGAATAGAGGATGCAAATTAACTTTGGGAAATCAACAATATCCTTCTTCAATATGGAGGTAGATGATTAGAGATATGGTGCACATATTTTCCCCTTAGCCATGAAGGATATGGATGAAGGATTAACATATCTTGGATTTATTCTTAAACAAAATAAATATGGAAAAGTTGATTGGAAATGGTTAGTGGCAACGTTGCAGAATCTTATACATGTATGAAGTCACATATGTATCTCTCATGCTTGTAGGATTGTTTTAGTAAAATCCGTTTTGGATGAAATACCAGTATATTGGATGTCATTGGTTTGGATCCTGAGAAGTATCCTGGAGAAAGTAAGAGAAATTTCTTTTAGTTTTCTTTTGAGGGGGGAAAGTGATGTTGTATATCCTTGCATAAGATGGGATTGTATTTCATGTCCAAATCTTATTGGTAGATGGGGATTTTAAAAAATATTCTTGTTTTCAAAATCCTTAGAAACAAAGGAAATACAGAGACTGGTTTCAACATAAAATCCATGGAAAAAGGCCATTGTTCAAAAATACAATGAGCCAAAAGATTTCAAGGATTACATACAAAATTATGAAGAGGAAGAAGAAATCTTCCATTATTTCGAAGGGCAGTGATTCATGCTTTCTCTCTTATTGGAAATAGTCTATTGTGGCGTATGGGAATGTTCAAAAGGTCCATATCATTTTGGACCCATGGTCTTGATGTGGGGGGAAACATATTTTACTATCTAGGATCCTAATGCATCCGTGAGAAATGGAAGACATTGTTCTTAGTTGGGTGTCATATCCAATCTCCACCTCCATTTGGTCCTACCGTTGAGGGTGTTGAGTATTTGGGATTCTTTGAAGCACATGCATAATCATGGGAATATTATATTAAATCTCTACATGACTTTCATACTCTTTTAAGTGATATATATGATGAGTTGGTGTGGTGTTTATGCCCAATGAGGAACTCTACACCAAAATTTGGATACACTCAACTAAATTTGGATGTCCTTCAGAGGGAGATGAAGTGGTGGTGGAAATCACTCTGGAAGATAAAAAAATTAGCAAAAATTTAACTTTTCTTTGTGGTGTTCCATTGAGAATAAGGTCCCAACCTAGGGAAACATTTAAAAAGGAATAAACGAGGGTCTAGGTTAGTGTGTATTATGCAAAAATGATGTAGATATAGTTGATCATATTTTTATTTTGTGCTCTTTCATAAACATCCTCTAGAGGGAGGTCTCAACCTTACTTCAGGTTGAATTTAAAAGGATGGGAGTCTTTGTGGAAGAGTATTTTAAAGAGTGGATCTCCAATCCTTCATTATGTAATTACAAATATCTCCCTCTTATTGTAATCAGGGGAGTATGGCTAGCCCATAATTTTGCAATTCTTTCAAGAAAAGGTGTCCACTCCAAAAATCATGGCTTATGTTGGGGTGAAAATTTTATATTTTTTTCCTTAAGAAAAAGGATATTCAAGAGTCGGTATTTTTCAAGAAGAGATGATTGAAAAATCTTCTCCATGGACCTTTCTTGACGGGGAAACCTAGGGACATCTAGTCCTTTGTGGGGGAGGGGTTGTCCTTTTACGAAATCACAATCATTTTTTTCACATCAAGACGGGCCTTGGTCCGAGCACAAATAATTATGATGATATTTTGGATTTAAAGTACCTTCTATTCTTTTCCTTAGAGAAAGGAATTCGAAAAGTACAAGTTTTGGATGACTCTATGTTGATTGTTAATTGGGCTAAGGAATCTTAAAGATATCACAATTTACATTTTCTTCCAATACTGGAAGAGGTGTTTGCTTTAAAACATAAGTTTGATAATTTCTCATGTAGACATGTTTATAGGGAATAAAATACTACAACATATGGCCTGTTTAAAGTAGGCATTCCTTTGGATCTTCAGCAGTGGTTCATCACCGAACGCAAGAATGTTGTAAGTTTCAAATTTTACCACCATCCTTTCATAAGCATCTATCAACAATGCATTCACCTACAGTACTATAAAAAACTCTCATTTTTTAAAGACTATTTCTTTATGCAAATAATATTCGACCAGATTTTCATATTTCAAGTATGAAATTTTAGACTTTATGATTTTAGGAATGTTTTTTGGAACTCTGATTGGATGTATATATTTGTAAACCCTTATAGTGATATTATGCTTCGGTATTTTCAAATATTCAACAGAGGCATTATTTTGAATGTTTTTTGTTGTTGATAGAATGAGACAATTTTTGTGTCCTCTACAAGGAAGAATATTAGTTACATGGCATAGAAGAATACATGCAGCAAGCATGTTTATGAAGAATGTCATTTTGTTCTCTTTTATAATAAAAGTATGCTTTTTTCTAAGGGGAAAAATATAAAAGCAGGAAAAATATAGATGACGATGAGGTGGGATGGAGACTTAATAACATAATGATCTAGCTCCATAAGGGTTATGAAAACACAAAATTATTTCATAACCATGTCAAACACAAGAAGGTTAGATCAATATGGAAGATTGAGGAGGATTATGGGAATGTCGTCACGGGTTTTAGAGGGATATCAAAAGCAAGTATCTATAACTTTAGCAACTTCTTTAAAGAATATCAAAGGGTATCCATGGTTGATATGGTCAGAATGAGCTATTTTATTTCCTCTTTTGTGGATGAAGAGGATATTGTATCTCTCATGGAGGAAGTTACCATCGATGATTTAAAATAATTCATTCACACACTTCAAAAATACAAAATAGTGGGTCTTGATGGTTGGCCAGTAGATTTTTTAATGGATTCATTAAGCTATTTGAGTTGAATTTATTAGATTTCATTGAATACTACAGATTCAATGGAAGAGTATTGAAATCTTTCAACGCTTCTTTCATTGCTCTTCTACCATAGTCTGACAGTGATGTCCATTTACACGACTTTAGACATATATATTTATGTAACTGTGTATATATAATTATTGCAAAGACCATTTCTAATAGAATAAGGGGAATCCTTTCTAAATCCATTACACAATAACTGTTTGTCTTTCATTTAGGAAATAAAATTCACGAGGTTGTTGGTATGTGTTAGTGCTATAAATTGTTCTCGGACTACAAAATAACAAGCCAACACAATCTGATAAAACAAAATTAAGTAAAATAGGTTTTTTAGGGTTTTGGTTGAGCAGTTTGTAAACAAGAGGGTAAAAACTTCACGAGGCTAAGGAAAACATTAAATTATGTAACAATGAAGGACTAAGATGCATAATGTATAAAACATAAACCATAAACAATATTCACAGTTCTGAATTTCATCCACAGTTAACAAGCATTTCATGAATAATAACTTCAAACAAGAAATGAATATATCAACTGAGTGATTAAACAAATCAGCAATTAGGCTAAACAGGGCTTATAGTTGCATATATTTCATAATCAATCATTCAAAATACATAAGATTTTTTGACACTTAGCTCCATAAACAATAGCTTGATAGCCTCCCCTTGTACAAAAATTCGAACCCCCAGTCTTTTCCTAGCCTTACTTTTATCTTGATCTCTCAAAGATAGTTACATAACTAAAAAAACTACTTTTAGGTCATACTACCGAATTGTTCAATAAGAATATAGTCATACAAAATAAAATAACTTTTTCAAAAAATTAACTAATAACCACTATTCTTAAAGCACTTTACA
Source organism: Pseudotsuga menziesii (assembly GCA_001517045.1). Classification (NCBI taxonomy): domain Eukaryota; kingdom Viridiplantae; phylum Streptophyta; class Pinopsida; order Pinales; family Pinaceae; genus Pseudotsuga; species Pseudotsuga menziesii. The sequence continues at coordinate 28,889 of LPNX011128460.1, read as the reverse complement.
AGTCCTTAGCAGCTTCTGCTAAAAGAGCTATCCCTTCTAAAGATTGAGTCTTCCTTCTTGCTTTCTGATGATCAGCTTCCAAGTATTTAACTCTTTTTGAAAGCTCATGATTCTACTGTGCTAGCTCTTGAATGGTTTGTTTCAGTTCTACATACAGACTTTATATCTTTCTTTTCCTTTTCAAAGCCTCCTTTGAAACTGCAATTAATTCCTAATAGTGGCTATTTACATCCTCTAAATCTTCTCTCAATCTTCTGTTAGCAGTCACTAATCCCTCATTTGTCTCATGCAAGTACTCTATCTGATATTTGTACTGTTTGATACTCCTCTGCAAATTTTCATTTTTTGAATCAATGCACTTCCCTTCTGATACTGGATGCATTTCTTCTAGCATCCATGGAATTTTTAACTTCTTAAAAATCTCTTCATCTTCTTCCAGCTGTTCTATCATGGCCACAGGGACTTCTGAATATTCTTTTACTTCAACACTGCATTGGGTTGATTTCTCTACAACCCTTCCTTTCTCTGTACAAAAGCTTCATATGACTAAATGATGCTTCTTTAAATCATCTTGATGCTGGTCTAAGATTACCTTCTTTCAAACTTCCTCAAATATCTCTGAAATTTTGGTTTCAGTGAAAGCTAATTTATTTTCTGAAATAATTTTCTTCTTACCCTTCATCTCCTTTTCATTTTGATCTTCATTGTCTTCTAACTCTTCTTGAGATGAAGAGTCTTCAATTACTATAATTTTCTTTTGAGCTATTTTAGGGTTTAACAATTTTTTCATATTCAACCTGAGTTTATTCTTAGGTCTAGTCTTGGGCCTCCAACCTACCCCTATTTCCCCTAACATACACAAAGATTTTCCTTGATGTCTGATAGAAGCTAGCTGAACTACCTTTCTTTTAATCCCTCATGACATTACCCCCTCTTCAGACTGTTTCTGTATATCATGTTCAGTGTCAACCCTAGCTTCATTAAACAATGAATTTTCCTCATCTTCAAACTATACTGTAATAGGAACTTGTCCATGTTGTTTTACATTTTCCTTTACTTCTTGGTTTAGTTCTACATGAGGAGTAGCTTCTACAAGTTCCACATCTTTCACTCCTGCCTTTGAAATTTCATTTTCCTCAATATTGGTCTGATGTTCAACTTCAACATTTTCATCTCCTTGAGTCATAGATTTTTCGGGTACATTATCCTCTTCAATCTTGGCTGTGGATCTCTTTTTCAGTTTCTTGATCAAATTATGACCTTTATTCAACTGTCTTTTCTGAGCTTGATCTTCCTTCTTTGTTTGAAATCCAGACCAAAATAGAAAATAATCCCATGTTTTCTCCTTCTTTCGAAGCACAGTACTTATGATTAGCTTTATTAGCCCATGATGAAATGTAGATTGTTTAGTATGGTATTTATGTTCCTTTACCCTGCTAGACATATTTTGTAGACTTTTAAGGAAAAAGAATGGAAGATTCATCTTTGCTTCATGGTTAAGATGCTGCAAAAACCTGAAATGATACTTCAAAACAAATGCAAATCTTCCTTCACAAGTAATATAACTTTGCAGAATTTTTATTGGCTCTCTCCATTCTGGTTTGAATTTCTGGATATGTACTCCTTTACCCTAGTCTGCAACCACATCTGGAAGTAAGTAATTATGTGCATCAAAGGTAAAAAGGTACTTTTTTAAACCAATATTTGCCTTCATCTAGGATCCCTGTAGCTTCTGCTATCAGTTCTCTGGTCAAATCAATCTTCAAGGTGTGAAAAGTAACAATATCTTTATCCAAACACTAAGAAAACTTATATTATACCTCTATGTGATACCCATCAATTTTCTCAAAAAATCTTGACCATCCTACCTCTAAAAACAATCTTGCATAGTCTAGGAAAGCTTGAACCCGAGACATGTCTGAGGGTTTAGCTCTGTTTTTTTTCCCACTCCTCTTCATTTTAAATGACTGAACAAATTGCTTCTTTCAGTAAAGAACTCTAACTCTATTCGGATCTTGGAAATTTTGATAGACAATGATATGAAACCCCTAAACTGGATTTTATCACTTAAACTGATAAGTATCTTAATTCTATTGACTGAGACAATTCGACATTTAGCATCAATTGGGTTCATATACTAGCATTCTTCATTAAATTTCATAATTAATCTTCTGTCAATGAAATCCCAAATACATGGAATATGATAGTAATTTTCCTCCTACCTGTCAGAATAGTGAATTCAACTGCTAGAAATGTATTTTCCTGTCTGCTAGGTGTCCAATTTCATTCTTTAATCCTCCTCTGACCACCACGATAGTGCCAAACAGTCGCCCTTCAAAACCCTAAATTACCGACCTTTTTCAAACCTTGAATACAAACTGTCAAAACTTTGCCACAAACTCGTATGCTCTTCATGCACCTCGGGAGATGCATAATTCAAGGCGAATTTTCCTCATCATGGATAATTATCAATGTTCCACTACTCTATATCATAACTTCCAGACCACCGCAACTTACCCTAATGATTTCTTGCTTGAACTGTTAACACCTGTCACAATCATCACTTTGGACAAGAACACGTATCAGACCATTAACAAGTGTGAATGACCTCTCCTATGCGCGAATTTCCAAAACTTTGAACCAAAAATCATGATTTTCAGATAGCGCGATTTTCTTGTAGTGTGCGTGTGTAACTTTTTTGGGCTTGTGCTACAAGAATGTCTGTTTCAATAATTTTCAAAAATAAACCTCACAAAAAAGGGTTAACTTTGGTTAAATGACTTAGAATAAAACTTTATGATATTTTTTTAAGACCTTTAATTCATATAAACATCCTACAAGCCCTTGAAAATTATAAATCTTGCTAGGTAAAGCCAAAATTGGAAAAAATATATGAAATCACCTAAATACAAACATAACAATCAAAGAAAAGGTTTAAAGTAACCTAAAATCCAAACTTAAAAATGAACAAAACCATGTTTCAAAAAACAAGCAAATGCTTTAAAATGAGAAGCAAAAACAAGCTATAACAGTATGTCTTAGCGTTAAAGAAATGTAACTATAAAAGATATTCTATTTTGTATTATTATTATTATTATTATTATTACCTCTTCCGGAGATGTTGTTCCTCTGATTAGTGATGTTATTCCTCCGATTAGTGATGTTATTGTTGTATTTGGTCATGTAAAATATTGAGGTCAAACCTATGTTGTAAGTTGGGTCAGTAGTACACACAAAAGCATTATTAAAATGCATTTTTGAGTCTCCCAATGCAATTCATCCATGGAAGCAAGGATAAGTCATCCCGTCGGGTTATTAGGCCTCTTAGCTTATTAGTATAAATAGGAGAGGTTCCTCCCTAATTTGGACATGGTGAGAACTCAAACAATTTTGTTAGAGAGAGAAGGAGCAGTCCATCTGGGAGAGAGGAAGTAATCAATTCTTATTCTTGGGGTATTATAAGTATTATGATTGGGGATCTACACTGTAATTGGTTGAAGTATATATCGAATAAGTTTTGTTGGGTTTTCTCCCCCACGATGGTTTCCAAGGATAAATCTATGTGTTCTTTTGTGTGATTGTGTGTGTCTTTCTTTTAGTGATACTTTTGCATATGGTTATGATCTTATAATGATAAATATTTTTAGATATTATATAACCATTAATATATTAGCATGGTATCATATCCACCCTGAAATACGTATTTGTGCATCCGAAACACTACTACTAGTACAATTGTCATAGATTAGGGTTTCATGCTTGAAAACCCTAGAAGGAAAAATATAGTCATCTTGGAGATTTTGTTATAACTCGAGTTTGGAGAAGGATGTGGAGATAAAAAATTGATAGGACGAAGATGAAATATTTATGTACCTTGTGTGAGAATTTCATCCCCACATTCCATGTACTTTAGGAGATATGATCCTTCAAAATTAGTGTTCCATCCTCTTCTAGAATTCTGTCTCAAACATGTGACCTAGGGAGAATTACTATATATCAGGATAGGAATATCCAAATAGAATTTAGTAAGATATTGAATATAGGGATCAGAATTTAGTAAGATATTGAATATAGGGATCAGAATTTAGTTCTCTATAATAAACTCATCCACAAATAGGTCAGCTTGGCAAACTCAGCATAAGTTCCACTTGGTGAATCAATTAGTGTCCAACATATGGGGTTGGAAATGATACAGATCATGCTATATCAAGACTATTTTTCAATCCTTAACCAAGAATAATTTCATAGACACATTAGAATCAAGATCAAGCAATTATACAGAAGAAATCCGAGAGAAACTAGGGATCCTTATTCATGGCACTTCCCTCCAATGATCAGTTGAAAAAGGAGTACCATATAACTATCCCTAGGAGGGTGCATATTTCTATGGAGAGAGTTTATAATTCTATGTATTTTCAATTTTTTAACTAACACTACTACCAGGAAAACTAGGGCATCAAATATTTTTTGATACCATATAACTATCCCTAGGAGGGTGCATATTTCTATGGAGAGAGTTTATAATTCTATGTATTTTCAATTTTTTAACTAACACTACCACCGAGAAAACTAGGGCATCAAATATTTTTCGATTATGTCCATAGTTTTGGGAAAAGGAGTATGCTGCTTAGCTTGCCTTGAGGAGGTGCATATTTCTATCCAATCAAATATTAAAGTCATCTGAGTTGAAAAATTAGGGTTTCTCTATCAAACCCTGGGTCCATCGGAAGCAGTCTTCCAGAAAAGCATTGAAGTAAGCATCTAGTTGAAGCAATATCATTGGTAAGTTATATTCTCTATATTTCCATTTAAGGTTCTCACCTTATCATGATGACAAACAATACCAATATTGAGGACAAGATTGAAGAAGTCGAGAACTTCTGGGTATGGAAGTATAGAGTGCTACTAATACTAGAAGAACATGACTTGGAATACTATGTCAAGGATAAGCTATAGATTCAGAGGGATATAAGGACAAACCAAGCAGAAGAATAACTTGGTCAAAGATAAGAGAATTACTTCCATATCCATCACAATCCATTTGATCTCATAACCACTTATACTATGAAATGAGAACTTTATACTAAGAACGAGAACTCTAGGCATAAAAACGTTGATTTTTGCAAAAAAAACACCAAAAACACCCGCAAATAGAAAAGTGTTGATACCAGTATACATGTTTTTTTTTGGAGGTTAAAATCAGAGCCATGCCTAAACATCACATACTGTTGTTTACAAAAACTTTAAAATCAACCCCTAAATTGGAAAACGATTTTTTTCTCCAAAAAATAAATTAGAACTTTTTTGAAAGTTACACATTAAACAAACAAAAATATTTCATAAATAATTTCACCACTCTAACCATATAAAATCAAAGAAATTATGATGTAATTCATAATGGAATCATATATTAGACCATAAAAGAACACATGATTCATATAAATATTCAAAATCTCCTGAAGAGTTTCAATTACAAACATCATACTAATAAAAATAAATCTAAAATGTTAATTTCGAGGATTTGTAGTTTTGATTATTTTTAATTTTTAATTTTTAATCTTTTAACCTACTTGAATTCCATCTAGCCCCCCTAAACCCCCTAACCCACCCAACATTATAATTAAAAATAAATAAAAATAAATTTGAACCCCCTATCCCCTTAACCCCTCTACAATAATACATTTAAAAAAAAATATCAAAACATATAAAACACCCTTCCCCTAACCTCTCTACAACAATAATTTTTTTTATATATGTATAGATTTTTGAGGTGTGTGACAACTTATTCAACTAATTGTAAAAGAACTATATAAATTAAAATGTGTCAATAAATTTAAAGTTGTTGTATAAATATCTAAACTACATACATGTAAAGTATATAATTGAAAAATATTAAACACATTAATAAATAATAAGTCTTTTTTAATTGTTAAGAAGTAATATCATAATTTTTTTATACATTCCTCTCCCTTAATATTTGCTTCTTCAATATATACAATCCTATAAATATATTGTTATGTTGTTTCAAATATCTTGTTATATTTTTGTTGTTATGTTAAAAATTTAGTTTTCAAAAAAAAAACATTTAAAAGTATAATTTTATATATAAAAAATAATAATTCAGGTAAGTTTTCTAAAAAATCTGGTTTTTTTTAAAACCAACATTTAGCAAAAATATTAATATTACAACAAAACTATTGGTTGATAAGTATTCACTGTTATTTTTTAAATATTACCCTTGCTCACCTTAATAAAAATACTAGAGTATTTGTAAGAATCTTGATTTGCCTCAATCAAGGAGTACAATATATAAACAATTACAGTTAATTGATGCAAACTATATTTTTATAAAATTTAATACATGTTTCTTTTATACTATCTGTTTAGTAACCCAACAAGAAGCATAAATTTAAATATTATTAAGCAATTAGAAGTTTAAATATTATAGATAATACACTGTAATTAACTTAATAAAGAGCATAAATTTAAATATTATTGATAAAGCAATTAGAAGTTTAAATATTATAGATAATACGGTCTGATTAACTCAATAAAGAGCATAAATTTAAATATTATTAGTAAGCCACTTGGAAAATATGTATGTTTTCTCTCCTACGAAAGGGATTGGGCGGCTAACCATGATTAACATTTGATTGCCATTGTAAGTTGTGAGTTTAATTTTTTAATTAAATCGAAGTTGATAAATAATAGTTGCCAGGGGGCTTGAGTGGCATTGTAAGTCGTAAGTTTAGTTTAAACAAAAGTTAATAGTTGGCAGAGGTGAAAATTTAACTCCACTGCTTTGGTATACTTTGGTATACTGTTGGAAATTATATTCTAATTTCTGCTTCTTTGAGCAGAACAACTGCTTCATACTAAATAAAAATAAAAAATAATTATTCTATTTTATCGAGATTGCATGGCAGCCATGGCGGGCCCCTTCTCCCCCTCCCATCGTTCACCCACCGCGAGCCTCCTCCCCTCCGCTTCCCTCTTCTACCTCCTCCGCCGTCGTAGGGGAACGCCACTCCTTGGCCACCAAAGAGCCACTCTTCAGTGGCGACGCGATTTTGAGAATCACGCCGCTACTGAAGAGCGGCTCTTTGCTAGCCAAGAGAGCGATGAATATCAAAAAGATTCCCGTAATCCGGCTTGGTTGTATCCACTACTTTGGTATACTGGTGGAAATTATGTTCTTATTTTTGCTTCTTTGAGCCGAATAGCTGCTTCATACTAAATATAAATAAAAAATAATTATTCTATTTTATTGGCAAATAAAACATTCTAATGGCGGATTGCATGGCAGCCCCTCCTCCGCCAATCCCTTCTTCCCCTCCCATCCTCCTCCGCTTCCCTCTTCTACCTCCTCCGCCGTCGCAGGGGAGTGCCACTCCTTTGGCCACCAAAGAGCCGCTCTTCACTGGCGACGCAATTCTGAGAATCGCGCCGCCAATGAAGAGTGGCTCTTTGGTGGCCAAAGGAGCGGCGCTCCCCTACGACAGCGGAGGAGGTAGAAGGAGGTTTTCTTTGGAATAAAAGATATACATGCGATCAATCTCAATGAATTTTTCCAACTGGATGAATACATACGGAAATATTATCTACTAACTAGATGGAGAACCATACATGATGCCGGATGCCTTTCTTTACCCAAATGCAAAATTGTGTTGGGAGCACAGCTTCCTTTTTACTATCATTCCCCGGCGTCTAAGTACTCCTTGCGAGCGAAAGCTCCAAGAAGCATTGAACCGCTTTGTAAGCGGGCTCTTATTTCCCTTGCCCGTTTCAATTCTTTATCTGAGCATGGCCTGGGCAAAATTACAATTCCATTACCGTATTCATTTGACCAGCTTCATAAATATTGAAATAAGATTGAAAACTTGCAAATTCATGAAAATCCCCTTGTCTGTGAAAAATCAGATACGATTCTTGAGAATTATTTTGGGGACGAAGATGATACATCTCATACGTAACCTCTGGATGCTTTTGTTTTTTCTACACACCAGCAGCCAGAATTTTGACTAGGTGGTTTTAGTTTCATGTGGAAATAGGCTGCATTCATTGAGGTTTCACCGTGTGCTTTTCCAAATTTGATGCTATATCATAGGCTTCAAGGTTTTCGGGATTCGAATAACCTTTTGAAGGTTTTAGAGATTTGTAATTCCTTTATAAACTTGTGATCATTTTTTGTTATATTATTTAAATAATGTTGATGCAAAATGTGAATCAATGGATATAACTTTAGAATTAGTTAAAATGATTTAAATCTGTTGTTTTTTATTATAATGTGAGAACAAATAATTTGCAATTATGAAATATTTTCCAACTAACTGAGTCAAATATCATACACACATAAATCAATAATGTCCACGTGGAACGTTCCAAAATTTTTGTTTGGTAGTTATTTGAGGAAAAATAGTAACAGATGTTGAGAGAACTTTTTCAAAGTGGAAAGGTTATGTCAAAGTAAAATGACATAATGTTTAAATGAACATTGGATATTTAAATGTTTGAGATTTGGACATTGAATATTATATCATGTAAATTATTCGATTGTTATCATGTTTATGGTTTATTTTCTATATTTTTATAATAGTAATTTCAGTTTATTAAATAATATTCATTCATAATTTTTTTTTATTCAACTCCAAAATATTGTATATCTTAGTATTGTATTTTTTTTTCCACGAATAGAATTGTATCTTTATTAATATGATATATTATACTTTGTTTAAGATTTAACACCATTTAATCTCATCCTCCGTGAGAGGTTCAGTAATATCATTGAATCACAAAATAATAATATTGATTTGTTTCCATTTAAAAAGTGATATTTTATTTTTAAGCAGAGTAAAATTGAAATACATCATTGCATTCCTCAAGTGTGTATTATACTAAGTAATCACTCTCTTTTTAGTGTAACTTTCTATCGTTGCATCATTTAAAATTAAAATTTTCAACTTTTTTTTTGTTTTATTACAAAAGACAATATTGCTCATAAATATCTTACAATAAAAATAATATGCATTCACTTAATTGCATTGAAGAGGCCCATTCTACAACCTAATAGGGCAGAGATGTGTAACTCCTTCCTTGCCC
>LPNX011128460.1:8099-18968 GCA_001517045.1 Pseudotsuga menziesii | reverse complement strand
GGCCCAAAAAAATGCCCTAAAATGAAAATGTGTGATACTGGTATCAACCCTTTTTTAAATGGAGGTAAAAATAGCTACTAAAATTAGGAGAGAGAAAAACAAGAACTGTGTCAAGTTCTCGTTTCATAGTATAAGTGGTTTCATGTGTATTCTCCTTGAATAATCCAAATGAAATGTTAGATGCATTAACGAACATATATTAAGAACATAAAATAAACATGAAGATGATCTTGTCTAAGATCCCCAAAACAATACACCAGAAATTTCTGCATCAATCAAGGAAACATAAACAAGTATAAGGGAGGTTAGAGTCACCTAATTGAAGACAATGCTAGAAAGATACTTGGAGAATCATTTCCTCCATATGTTAAATCCCCAAAACAATACACCAAAAATTTCTCCATCAATCAAGGAAACATAAACAAGTATAAGGGAGGTTAGAGTCACCTACTTGAAGACAATGCCAAAAAGATACTTGGAGAATCAATTCCTCCCAACCATAGGAGAGGACTGCAAAACTGCTACAATCCCAACTCCACCCCGAGGTGGATCACCACCATGCACACTAGAACAAAAAGTAAACTTCCACATGACAGTCTCTCTCAAATTATGTAACAAGCTACAACAAGTAAGCTACCACGTGGCACTCTCTCCCAGAGTCTGTAACAAGCTACAACTAGTAAGCTTCCATGTGACACTCTCTCTCAGAGTCTGTAACAAGCTCAATGATGGACTTATGAAATAGGAGAAACACCCAACACATGCATTCGCAGCAAAGTTTCTCCATGCACAAAATGACGTCCAGCGCTATCCCAGTGCAACAATATATATAGCTTTTTCCCATGTCTTATGCCATCCCAATCAAATCTCCAATCAAGCCATAAATCCCTATGATTTAGGATTTTTTCTGGTTGTTGAGATTTTAGATTGGATTTGATTGGTAAAAATATCTCTTGCTTACTTACACATGTTCTCTTGTGCCATGGTGGTGTCCCCTCATGTAACTAAATTCTCCAAGTGTCTTTTAAAAAGGTTAAAAGTGTGCACAGGGGAGCTCGCCCATCCTTTGGGGGATGGGAGACTTCTTTACCGTTGGCACAGGGGCTTCACTTGTTGGCCAATATCCTATCACATGAGTTCATATTGTGGGTTTTAAAATTCTAAAAAATCGAACCAATATATTGTAGGTATTGTGGGGATGAGGGGTTTAAGGTGGGGATGGGTAGGGTGGTTTATAAGGATTGACGTATAAAAAGGGGTGGGGAGGAGGTTTTAAGTATTGGGAGGGGGTTTCAATAAAAAGAGTTTGGGTCATTATCTCTCGAAATTAAGGGTATTCTTTAATATCCCACGATCACACGTGCTATGTGAGAGGTTCACTAAGTAAAGTCCCCATGACCGTTGGTAGTCCAATCAGGCTAGAAAAGGTTAAACCTGTATCAACTGGATGGTCATTCAAATACTTTTACGAGCATGAACGATACCAAGTTTTCTCGGTGACCTTTTCTTGATGAGAAGGCTGGAAAGGAACTTAAATACAACCCATGGTGAACTTTTTTGTAAAGTTCATTCCCTCTGCTCGAGAAAGCATAAAAGGATGCAGAGGGGAATGGTCTTGGCTTCAATGTGCCAAGGTGGTCCTTTTCATTTGGTAGTCTGCATAGTCTGCAAAAGGAGATAAATGAAGCAATGTAGATGCCCATTCTGATACTTTAATGAGTGGGAAAGGATGCAGCGGTGCTCGGCAATATTTTCTTTATTTTAGGAGTCAGAAAAGAGCTTAACGAAAACTCTGGTATGGTCAATCGATCAAGGGGGAACTGGAGGTTCCCCCCTTCTAGGGACTATGGAAAGTGGTCCAAAGGTCATCCGTGCAGTATGGATTAAGCAGGTGGCTCTTGAACATACTAATACATGCACGGGATAGATCGCAGCAGAGGCACATGAATCGGTGCGGTAGAGGCACGCAGGCCAAGGTGGCTCTCGAACAGAGGTCAGGAGAGTCTTGTGTGAGTTGTGATGAATGGAATGGACTACATATGATGTGAGCACCATTCTAAAGGCACTTATATGCCAAATGCATGCGAAGTAAATGATCCGTCCCTCCGGGAAGTGGTTCGGGGACCCGCATAGATTGTGGTGGACGAATTAGACAGTTATATGCGAAGGGCACGTAAGCTGAGATGGCCTTCGGGAGATGGTCTGGAATCCCGCATAAGTTGCGGTGGTGATGTGATGCAAGTATAGGTCTAGAGACACCTATATCACAATGTGGTACATAAACCAAGGTAACTCTCGAGAAGTGGCCCCGAAAATTACTTATTAAACATGAGACTATTAAACAAACTCTGGGTGACTCGGACTAGTAGCTCATGGTTCTTCCCCTAGTGTCATGATGCATAGGGGAAAACTAAACCAAATGGGGGCCTATGGGTACTGAGCTAGCTCAATGTACAATGTGCAATTCTCATGGTGGTATGCAAATTGATTGGACCTCCAGGACAGGTCTAGGGACCTGATGGTATGCTAGTATGGTGGTAGCTAGTTCATACGTGCGACATACTGTGTGCATGTGAAGATGTGGTACCATACCCTCTAGTGGGCTATCCTTATGTGTAGAACTATTACTGGAGGGGGGCTATGACTTGTGGTAAAAACGTTGCAAAACAAAAAATGAAAAAAATACTCTATAAGGGACTCATAGTGGTTATATCAGGCATAGACTCTCTTGAGGTGGAGCCCGTTGTGCGACTTCTTAAAGAGTCGGCCATCTGAGTTAGCGAAGAGGTATGCTCCCTTGCTAAGACAAAGGTCATTGGAAAGGCGGGGTGATGGAATCTGGTCTTTTATGGGAAGAACCGATTCCACACTATGGTTTAAAGGGAGAGGGGTAAAATTGGGGGTAATCTTACATATCTCTCCATCATCGTGTAAGTGGTGTCGAGATAGATCAGGTGGATATTCCACAGCCAACGAGACGGAAGGGAAATTGGTGCTAGATATCATGTAAATGGTATTGGTTGTGGCTTTGGTGGCCTTGCCCTCGGTCTCTATTAGAGGAAGAGGGGCAGGCCTGAAGACGAGAGGATTCTTTGATGGACCTGGAGGTAGGTGCAACATCATCTCAATTGGCTGGACAGGAGTCAACACATATTCGGGCCTCAAAGGTAGCGTAGGTGGTTCAAGGTACCACACAGAAAATCCCAGTGTGAAATCCTGTAGATTTCAGGTTTCCAAGATAGACTTACTCACGATCTTGGATGGTAGGAAAAGGAAAAGGAAAAGGATTGTGTTGAGTGGGAGTGAACCCCACCGTTTCCCTGGTAACTGAGGTTGAGGTTGCAGCTATGGATGGGGTTGCAACTGTGAATGGAGCTATGGCTGCAGATGGATCTGCAACTTTGGTTGGTTCTACGACTGCGGTTGGTGCTGCAGCTGCGGTTGGAATTAGGTGCAGCAGTGATGGATGAGAGCATTCACAAATCCACAGTCTCGCTTGGTGTTGTCGGTGGTGACACAAAGGGGAAGGGAGCTATCATAGAGGTGTCGGTGAACAACCCAGGGCTTATGTTCAATAATGGTGGGGCAGCTGTGTTGTCGACAATAGTCTCGATGGTAGGGATAACATTGGCTGGTGCCATTGGCCCCTGCGGATCATGGTAAGTCAGTTGGTCAATCGTCACGATTTTCCCGTCGTGAGGGAACATCATGAAATGGAAAACAGTTGATGCTACGGCTCTCATGGCATACATATAACTTCTTCTAAGGAGAAGGTTATATTCCAACTGAGCATTGACAACTTCTATGTTAATCAATATTGTTTTCTCAGCTAACATGATTGGGACATGCGAGTGGATACCTTGGGCTTTAGTGGGGTGGCCATCATAAGCCCACAGAGTAGTAGTAGATGGTTGCAGAATTGGGGACCCAAGTTTCTGCCATATTAAGGTTAACATGACACACGTGGATTCCCCCTCGTCGATGATGCGCCGGTACACGACCAAATTTTGATGGAAGGCAATGGTTGATGGCATCCATGGTTCTCTGTATTCTGTGTCGAATGTGATCAACTTGGATTCAAAGGGGTCTACAACACCGAGGGTGGCTAGTAAGGCCTTTCGTTGTGTTGGGAAATTTTTAAGTACCTCAAGAGTGGACATGGCTATGGGTGTTTAGGCCAAGTCATCCATGATGATGTAGCTCATAGCATCTCTAGCCATGACATTGTTGGAAACCCGCCATATGGGGGGGTGTGTGGGAAAAGGGGGTAAGTGAAGAGGTATACTGGTTGTTTTGGACGTGGATGTCACTGATGGGTCAGTGGGTTCAGTGTTAGTTCCGTACTAATTTCATCTGGTTTGTAAATTGACCTCTTCAGTTGTCAAGGATAGCAGGTGGTGAACACCTGTTTTTGTTGTCAAAGGTGCAGCTGGGGCGGTGGGATTCGATTGGGGAGCAGACGTGGTTGCTACCAGTCCTTGGACTGGTAATGGGTTTTGGAGCACCATAGGAGGAGGTCTTGGTGGTGCCGGGTTGGGTTTAGCTGGGGCTGCCGTATTGGTAGCATGTTGAACATCATTCTAAATGGCCTGCTTAGCATAACCCATGAAGGGGCATTCATGTGTATAGTGTCCATAGACCTCGCATAGTTTGCACAATTTATTTGTTCGTAACGGAGCATTGCGTCTAGGTTGGTTTAGTTGCTGAGGATTTTGAGTTGGTCGCTTTTCCCTAGAGTTGTTGGGAGAATTTGGTTGTTGATCGCCTCCTTGTGGTTGGTTGTTGCCTTGATTCCTGGCTCAGTTGTTTCTGGCTTTCCCTTGTTGGTTATTGGGGCATGGCTGTTTGGGACGGTTTTGTTGTGTAAACACTTGTCCCAAAGGAGCAAGAAGAGCTGGGGTGGGGGTTTGAGCGGCTTGCATGGATGGTGCCTAGTATAATTGGGGGGTTGGGGGTGCTATAAACGTTGGCATCCGCCCCACATATGTTGTGCCAGCCAAGTAGGTGCATGGGTATGTTGTTGTGGCACAATTTGTGCATAAGATGTCATAGCTCCGAACTGGGACATCATTATTGCATAGTCAGGAGCTTGGTTTGGGTAGGAAACACTAGGGGTGTTTCTTGGTTGTGGTGGCATCGTAGGTGGTGTCAGGTGATGCTATGATTGATGGGAGACAGAGCCTATGATTCCATCTGCAGCATGGGATGCCCCTGGCGCATCCCAATAGGAGGTGCCTACATGGGGAGCATCTGGAATGATAGTGTAGAGGTATCCATACTATGCGTAAATAAGGTCAAACTATTGGGCCTTCAAGATGGCATGTTCCTCTATTTGGGGGCGTTCAAAGGTAGCGTCCTTGGCTATAGGTAGTAGTAATGTTTTCAAGAACCAGTCAGGGAATATCCTTTCATCAAGCTTGATCTTGGACAAGCTACGGCATCGCCTCTACTCATGGATGTGGTCGATGATATGGGTCGTAGTGTTTTGGCAGAAAGATGACAAGATTTCCACCCCTTCACCATATCTGATGGGGAGTTGGAAATACTGCAGGAACATAAAGGCCAAGGAGTTGAATTTCGGGTACTTAACTTGTTGTAGCTCAATGTACCACTTGGCTGCAGCACCTGTGAGGGTGTGTTGGAATAGTCTGACTCTAATCGTATCATCTACGATGTTGTTTGATGAGCACCATAGATGAAATGTCATTAGGTGGTTTTGAGGGAATTACCCTACCTTCCCTTCAAACTTAGGGATGTCTGAGGGGAGTTTGGTTGGCATGGGAGGCCAAAAGGTTTGATGACATATGGGGTCATGGTTAACCTGGCCAAGTCAGGCAGGTTAAGGCTTGCCATGAAGGGGAGGTTTGACCGAAGGTTGATGTTGGATGGACCAGCAATGGTAATGGGGTTTGTAGGAACATGATGTACCTGCACGACTGGGGGTACTTGTGGCATAGTTGCAGATGGGCCACTGCCCCCAGGTATGCCAAGAGGGACAGTGTGAGCAGAAGTACCACTGCCCCCATTTATGACAGGTGGGACAGTTTGACTCGTGGGTGCAGGTGCAGGTAGCTGAGTTAGGACAGTCTGCATGGAAGTGCTAGGGCCACCTGCAAGGGTGTTGGTGGTCGTGTGAGGTATGCACATGGGTCCACTACCAATCACCAAGCCGGAAAGTGGATCCGAGTTTGCACCATCCATGGGGCTAGATGGTAGTGTGTAAATATGGCTCATATTGATATGATTATGAGTCTGAGTTAGAGGCTATGTGGCCCTCTAACAGTGTGGAGGGTCATCGAGAGTGGTCTCAGTGATGTTGGTTCAAGGACCCAAACTGTGGTGGATCACCTCTTAGGCATGAAGAAGAGCGTGGGGGGTCAATTTTGTCTGGTTAGTAGATCAAGTGGTGTAATATGGTAATGACGTTCTGGACCCCGGTTTCAGTGGCTTCCAATTGGCTTTCAGGTGGTCACTCGGCCACCAAGACTGCCAAAAGACAGCGTTTGTATTTTTCCTCACGGGAGTGCTAGTCAATCGATAGGGGTCGTTGCCCATTTCACTTTGCAATTCCTCTCAGCAGCCAGCTACTTTGGGGTTCCCATGGTACTCCTCACAATGAGTTTCAGGGCTGAGCCCAAGTACTTCCCACAGTTAAGGAAGTTAGGTACTTATGTCCTCAAAGACTGCAAGTGTTTGGATTAATGTAAATTGATAGATTTTTAATGGTTGGCTCAATGTCATGAACTAAGTTTGGTTATATTACTTGGTGTGGTTGTGTGCATGCTCTGTGTATGAAAAATTATCCATTTTTAGATCATTTTATTTTATGGCTGCATTTATGGTTTATGAATGCTTCATAGGTGTTTGTGGTTTGTTATAGGAATTAGAGAATTGGGCAACATGTTATGAAAGAATTGAATTGTGTAACAGAAAACTTGAAACATGCAACTAATGAACCTGAATTATTGTAGCCTTGTTAGGTGACTACCTTACACCTATATTCCTTTTCGACCAGGAAAGAGTGTTGGGATCTCAACACAATGGGACTAAGCCCATCCGTAGATCCTTAGGTCACTCTCCGAGTGCAAGTTCGGTCAATAGGGAGGACGTGAAGGTCGTGAGGCCCCCTGGGCCTACCACCCCCTCTACATTCCAAGTCACTTGTTTTTAGTGATCTAAAGCAATCACAAGTGAAGTGCCTATTACTATACAAGATCTAGCCTTCGTCTTATCCTAGAATACCCCGAAGGGTGATGACTGGGTAGAGGAGGAAGGGCTAGGAAAGGGGTTAATTTCCAATGTTTTAATTAAAAACTAAAAAATAACTTACCTAAAACATATTCAAATCCATTAATAACCAATTAAATCTATCATTAATTTGCAGAAAAATGTATGCAGAGGAAATCAGGCTACTAGACAGTGGCAGTTGAGCCACACTAACAGTCCCAACAGCTTAAAAACTGAATTCTGAGAGAAAGGTCACCTTTTTCAAGGCCAATGTAGTGAGGGGATCGCTAATTTTTTCCAAAACCAGGTGAGGGGGTCACTCAGAAACTGAAAACATGAGCGATATGGCTCATGAGAGGGAAGACGCTCCTTTTGAGACTAAATGAGTGACCTAGTCGCTCCTTTCAGCCTGATAAGAGCGATCTCTCCCATGAAGTTGAAAACTTTGAAATTTGAGCAGGGAACGGCTGACAACAACTTGTTCTGTGGCTGAACTGGCTCGGGTTGGCCTTAAGGAGGCTCAACTGGAACTGTAATTATAAAAAACTGAGATCTAAACTAGATTTGACAGAAATTTAAACTAGGTTAACAAAACAAAAATAAAACTTGAAAAATTGAAAAACAACCCAGGGATCCTATGGGATCGACCTAGTATGGTCGCCAAACTGTAGTAGGGATTTCGCCCTAGCTACAAGTAGGAATGGCTACCTTCCATCTATAGGGCGGAAGGGTAAGGTTCTTGTGGGTGGAAGAAAAACCCTGCAAGGAAATGTTAGCTATGAGCCATGGAAACCCTGCAAGAAACTATTAGAGAAAATAAGAAATGGCTATAAGCAATCAGTGGAGAACCTGCAGAAAACTATGAGAAAATAAACCTGAAAGTAAAAACATTCTATAAAACTACACTACCAACAAAAAACACATGGTTATACCTTCAGCCTTTGTGGAAATTGGCCACTATGCCCTAGCTTTGGAAGCACCTCTCTATGAAATGGGGTTTTGGCTTATGAGCTAATGGATCAAATGAGAGAGAGGGGTGAATGGCTTGAGAGATGTGGGTCTCAAGGCACTCACACGAGCAGCATAATGATAGGGAGAGAGGGAGTGTTTTGAGAGTGACCCCCATGTTGATGTAATTGTAACTTTAGAATGTATTCACTCGTATTTCTTATCTATTGTAACCCGATGTTTATTCTGGGATGTTATCATGTTATTTCATGCCTCAATGTTTCGATCAGGAGAATCAATAATGTAAACAAGTCATGTCAAGTCATTGCCAGTAACCCTCCTATTTTCTAAGGGTTAAAGTCCCCACAGTTCTGGGTCACTAGGGTTATTACACTCTCCTAGGAGAGGTCGGGCCTAGTAGGGTTTTAGTCATGCTAGGATTAGTATAAATAGAGAGCTAGATTCTCTATTTAACACACATCACAAAAACACTCAAGTGTGGCGCATAGTTGAGGAAGGAGAAGACATTGGGGCTAGACAAGAAGAAGGTTACAGCTATCAAGAGAGCATCTTACTGTTTTGTGTTTTTACCTTTTGTGTTGATTCTATCTCTGAGGAAGTTTCGGGGTTTTCTCCATTTATGGTTTCCCCAAGGAAAAACACTGTGTTCATTGTCTCTTGTGTTTGATTGTTGTACTTGTTGTTCTCTCAGTTAAAGATCCTAACATAATGCTAGCTTGAATGTTGAAAAACCAACATGGTATCAGAGCTAACCTGAGAAAAAGACACTGTGCAGCTGCAGGAACTAGGGCTTCGTACTTTGTGGATCTCTCTCCACAGGTTTTCAGCAAACATAAGGTGGAATAACTCTCCTCCTTAGGGCGCATCTTTCTGTTGAAGCATAATCCAATTCTGAGGTTTTTTAGTTTTGGACCCGACATTACTACCGAAAATTAGGGCTTTTCACATAAGAGGAATTTTTCAGTGAGCCCAAGCCTGGATTGATCTCCTCCCCAAAATCGAATTTAGGGATCAATTTCAAAGCATTTGGTTAGACAGAACTCTGAAAAAGCAAAACCCTAATTTGCTCCTGAACCAACTCTGCGGGATTTTAGCTCAAAATTCAGATATGACATCTTGACCTGGTAAGATCTAAAATATTTTGTATTTCCATTTGAGGTTCTCAGTTAAGATGTCTCATCATACCAAGCTTGATGAAAAGCTTGAGGGAGATGATAACTTCCGAGCTTGGAATTATAGGATCTCCTTGGTCCTGGAAGAGAATGAGTTAGACTCCTACATCCATGAGGAGGTTCCAGTTCCAGAGGGAGATGAGGCTAAGGCCTTGCATAAGAAGAAGTTGGTTATGGAAAAGAGAATCATTGCTGATTCTATAAAGGATCATCTCATACCACAGGTGTCCTCCCTAAAGACAGCTAAAGCTATGTTTGATGCCCTAACCAAATTGTTTGAAGGGAAGAACATAAACCGGAAGATGACTCTGAGAAACCAACTGAAGAATGTGAAGATTCAGAATGTAGAAACAATCCAATCTTACTTCACAAGAGTTTCTTAGATCAAGGAACAACTAGAAGCAGTAGATGAAGAAGTGGAAAATGCAGAGAATGTGATGACTACCTTGAATGGCCTCCCTAGGTCATGGGATTCTTTCATGCAAGGAATTTGTGCTAGAAATAAGTTAGTCAAGTTCAGCAGACTATGGGAAGAGTGTTCTCAAGAAGAATCTCAGATAGCAACTCGAGAAGAAAATATGGGAAGTGAAGATCAAGCTCTCACTGTACACTCCAAGTCAACCAAAAGAAGATCTCATCACCCTAGAGGCAAGCACTATCACCAAGATAACACTAGAAAAGATTTGTCTAGAGTCATATGTTATACATGTGATGAAGTGGGACATTATGCAAAGAATTGTCCTAAGAAACAAAAACTAACAAAAAGGAGCAACAAAAGAAGACATCATGCTCATGCTGCAGAGGATGATGAACCATCCAAGAAAAGAACCAGATATGAAAGTAAAGATTCTTCAAGCGAGGATGAATATGTTTTGATTTATGCTCTCACGGGAAACATTACTCATGGAATCAATGATTGGCTCATAGATAGAGGGGCTTCCAAACATATGACAGGATTCAAGGAATCCTTTGTGAGACTGTCAGAACATGAATCACCTCACAAGGTGAAGCTAGGAGATGACTACCAATATCCAATAAAAGGCAGTGGGGAATCTTCCTATAAACTAGACTCTGGAAAGTCTCTAACAATGAAGGAAGTATTTTTTGTGCCAGGACTCAAGAAGAACCTCCTCTCCATATCAGCATTAGATGAAAAAGGAATGCGGGTTGCATTCATAGATGTTCAAGTCATCATATGGCCAAAAGGAAAGACTATCAATGATGTGGTGGTGATTGGAGAACAAGAATGAGGATTGTACAAATTAAAGGGTCATCTAGAACAAGCCTTGGTCCATGACATAGTACAGCCAAGTGAACTTTGGCATAGAAGGCTTGCACATGTGCATTACAGAGCACTACCTATTGCAAGCAAAGATGTTGAAGGTCTTCCAAAAATCCAAGCAAAACATGATGGGGTCTACAAGGGATGTGCGAAAGGAAAGAATACAAAGAAGACATTTCCAAGCAGCGAAAGCAAAGCAAAAGGAATCTTGGAAATCGT
>LPNX011128440.1:333423-364744 GCA_001517045.1 Pseudotsuga menziesii | reverse complement strand
TGAAACTGGGCAAACCTCAATCCATAAGTGTCCTTTTGTGTGCCGACCTGAGGGATGTCAGCACTCGGACGGAGAGGTGCCAATCAGCTGTATAACAGAGGTGGTAGAAACTCCTTGGTCAATGGCTTCCATTGGATTTTCTCCCGAACCATGAATAAAATCTGGTGGCAAGCCCCGTACTATTCTGGACTGTCTTAGCTTAGCCAGCTTGTAGAGTTCCTATCTAACCTAGGGTATGAAAAACTATAAACACAACAAACATTTCCCTACTCATGCTATAGGTCAAACAAGCAAACTTAAAATGACAGGAGAGGTTTAGATAGTCAGGTCTCTCACCAAGATTGTCAAGAAGGTGCCATTCATGATATACCTCAAGGGTACATGCATAGTAATCTCCCCGAATGCTGTTTTTGATGTATGGTTCCAAGAAAGACAGACAAAGGGCTTTCCTAAGATGGATAAGATATCCTAGTGGGGTCTCCCGATATACTCAAGGTACGTGGGAGCTCAAATTGGTAGTAGTTCTGTCTAATGCATAACCGTACACAAGGGGCCTTCTGATATACAATCGAGTACGTGAAGTACATTTCTATATACCTCAAGGGTACGTGAAAGGTCGTTCGATATACCGACGATACATGGAAGAACCGCGCGAGTCCTAGGATGTAATGAGGACAAGTAACGACAACTCCTATGCTTAATGACGTCTGAACACGTCTCTAACCTATCACTCAAATTGCTATGTAAATTTTAACCTATAACTACCGTTAATTTTAAAGTGGACGGTTAGGTGAATGCATGGAGTTTTGACAGAAAAAGTAAAACCATGCAATATGCATATGCAAATATTTCACTTTACCGTTCAGTATGCCTACCTACAAGAGGGAAAGAGAGTATTTTATTTTGCTTCAAAACCAAAAATATTCCTAAACAACAGTCTTGAACACAAAATCAAAGACAACCGGCACTTTCCAAACTCATTTCTCTTTTCTGAAAGCAGGAAAAAGGGAAGGATTCTATTTTCTTAAAAGAAAAATAAGCAGCACACTATATGCATATGCACTCTATTTTTTTATTTTTCTTAAAGCATAGACAAATCTAACCTAAAACTATAATATTTTTTATTTTGATGAGATAGTGTAAATGAAAAAGAGAGAAAAGAACATAGAGAACCTGAAATCTTGTGAGTCCAATCAAAGATCCAATATCTTATGCTCGCTAATGATAATGACCTAATCTCAGTCAAAAAATTTCTTTTTAAAACAAGCAAAAAGAAGTCTCCTATGGGAACAAAAAATGAAATCAAGATGCTAATTAAATGTTTTTCTTTCAGTCTATGTAACAAAAATAAAAGAGAGCTCTCTAACACCTAAGATTTTGAAAAAGAAATCCTTTCACAAAGACAACCTACAAGCATGGAAGAAGATGGACAATCAATAAGCCTAATCTAGCTTCTAGATTCTTCAAACAAATCAATCTTTTACCACAAAAGTTCAAACCACAAGCATCATATTCTAACACACAAGCTTGACAGTGCAGGGCTGAAAGCAAGTCAACTCAATTGTTTTGCAAAAAATGGGGAAAATGTGGTCTTGGAATAAGGCCTACCTGGCACCACGCTGGAGGGGTCTTAACAGAGCGATTCTATCCTAGCACCACTTCCGGATAATAGGACTCAGGCGTTGGCACCACGCGCTGCTAACTAGGTTTAGGTGTTGGCACCACTTCTCGCCAACAACATAAGAATGGTTCCCTGTATAAATCCAAAACACAAAGGAAAACGCAGACCAAGTTAGAAAAAGATCATATCAAGGTAAAGACTGATAGATTGAGAATATAAGAGAGCATAAAAGGTCGAAATAATTCATATCTAGGCAGATGTGGAAGTTTCACACCAAAATACACTGAGTTAGATAGCATATCTGACTGAAGAGAGTTGGAGATGAAGCCTAGATTCGGACAAGAGTTTGAAGAACTGAGGAATATTAGATCAATTGATATATGTATCTAGTCCCCATCGGAGTCGCCAGATTTGTAACCAGGAATATTTCACCTTCTGCGGACAGAAGTTGTTCCTCTAGTCTGAATGGTTTAGATCAAGAATAAATGAGGGAGCGACAAAGGATGAAGACCCTCCCTGGATGTCGTAGACACCTGGATTGCCGCTTCGATAGTGAGTTTGTGTACCTGTAATCAGATCAAACACGCAACACATCAAATCTACCAAAACATAATCTACTTATCCATGTTAGTGACTAAGGAATCCAAGAACATGTATATGTGAAATCAAAACAACAGTAATGTGGGATGGAAATCAGCTTTGCATTAAGATGAATGGAGAATTTTACAACCAATTAAGCCTTAGTGTCGACATGCATCTCCATGAGACAAACACTTCATCCCCATAAGCTCCAACTTTGCTCTCTATGCTCTCTAATGGCTTGGGACAAGTGGTCAATCCAACAGCATAACAATACCTCTATAGTTCTCCCCCTCAACCATGGACATGAGCTTGTATTTATAAGGCTCAATGGATTGGAATGGTTGAGAGATTTGTGGATGAGGTGGCCTCTAAGATTCTATGATGGGGGATCTCGAGCTCAACTGATCCACAATGATAGGGATAAGGGAGGACACGAGGCTCATGATCTAGAAGCCTCGAGAAACTTCTCTTTTTTCCCATTTTAACCAGGGTACCACTTTTCTCCTCTTATGATAGAGTGGTTTAGATGAGAAACAATTATGGACCAAGGACCACAGGCGGTGGCACTGCTTATGGAAAACAAAACACAGGAGGTGTAAGCAAGGTACCGCTCATGGTTCATAGGGAAAGCACGGTACTGAGTATTTTCATGTAGAATTGAAAAACAACATAGGTTTCCACTCCAAGTGCTGGGATTAAGGGAAAGTATGTAAGTCAAATGTCTTATCACATGGTGGTGACAGGATTTTGGTATAACAAGATCATTGTAAAATACAGAAATAAGTACAAATGCAAGCAAATCAAAATTCAAAATAAAGTGCAATTTTACTTGTTGTCATGGTGCACTTGTCTCGTTGTCATGTTTCAGGAAGTGCAAGATCCATCTGCAAATTTTTTTATTTTTAAAATTTGTTGATTTTTATGATTTTGTTTTAATTAATTGTTATATATATAGATATAAAACAAAAATAAAATAATACAAATTATGCTAATGTACTAAAAGAAAATTGCAAACAAAACCCAATGCACTATAAAAGACCATCTATGAAGAGTAGAGAATGCAAATTAGTTGATGAACATGATGTCGAGAGAATTCTTAGCACACATGAAGCATGGAAAACCCCTAGTTGCATAGAAAATAGAAGGAAGCTAAGAAAAGTAGGTGTTAGAACTGATTTAAATGGTTGCAAATCATCTCAGGATCAATGTTTATTATATAGTTCATAGATTTATGTATGTACAACTGAAATGCATAATTATTCTATTTCTTTGTCTCTCGGAAAGAATGCCATTGCGTGCACTTATTGATCTTGGATAAAGTGGTATATTTTGTTAGATTTTTATCATTCAAGATAGAATTATCTTAGGATATTTAACTGAGAAAATAACATGCACAACAATAAACACAAGAGAGAAGAGACACAAAGAATTTTCCTCGGGGAAACCATAAAGGACAAAACCCCGCAATTTTCTTAGAGATAGAATGAGCACCAATAGCAGCAGTAAAACCCAAAAACATAAAGATGATATCCACAGCTTCTCTCTCTCTCTCTCTCTCACTTAAGAGAACTAATTATCTCTCACTCATGCGCCCCAATGACTGAGTGTGTGTGTGATAAATAGAGAGGCTCACTCTCTATTTATATTCTTCCGTTCACTTAATGTCCACTTTAACATGTCGGCCCCACTTAACAATTACTTACTAGAGCCAACATCTCTAGGAGAGTCTAATAACCCTAGTGCCCCACAACTGTGGGGACTTTGCCCTCTGATCAACAAGGAGAGTTAACCTTGACACAAATGTGGGGACTATTGCCCCAACTTACAATGGAGGGTTGACCTCAATGACTTTACATGACTTGTTTACATTATTGAATCTCCTGATCAGAACATTGGGGCATGACATGACTCAATTACATTACAGATACTTCCCGGAATAAACATCGGGGTACAATATACAAGTGAATACATTCTGAAGTTACAAATACATCAACACTCCCTCTTAACTAGGAAGGTATTCTCTCGACATAATTTATCGGCACAAGTATTCTTCTCTATATCATCTGGATCATCATCAACTCATATTCGTCTTCAAGTCATCTTCATTGTCAAGTCATCTTCATTTTCAAGTCATGTTCATCAAGTCTGGATCATCACTAGATCTGGATCATCACTATTGGATCATCACTGCTGGATCATCATCAAGTCTGGGCCATCACTTGATCTAGACCGTCACTACTAGATCATCATCAAGTCTGGATCGTCATTTGATCTGGATCATCACTGCTGGATCATCATCAAGTATGTATCATCACTTGATCTGGATCGTCACTGCTGGATCATCATCAAGTCTGGATCATCACTTGATCTAGATCATCATCAAAGTTGGATCATCACTGAATCATCATCATCATTAGTGCTTTTGCTATCTCGATCAAATGGTGTTGTCTCTTCATTCTTCTCGTCGAAGGAAGTTCTATAGAGCCAACCCTTTTCATTGTTGGTTGTAGGCCTAGCCTCCATGTAGGTCTTCTTCAGTGCTTATATCTGACCCTAAGTCAGAATGGCCCGCCCAAAACTTACATATGACCTTATCTTGTCAGAAAGGCATGCCCAACACTCACATCTGACGTCATCTTTTCAGAAAGGCCCAACACTCACATCTGACCATGTGTAAACACATCGCTCTAGAATGGCTCAGCACTTATATCTGACCATGTGCAAACACACCACATCAGAAGGGCTCTGCACTTACATCCGACCATGTGCAAACACACCAAATCGGAAGGGCTCTGCACTTACATCCCACCATGTGCGAACACACCACATCGGAAGGGCTCTACACTTACATCCAACCATGTGCAAACACACTGCATCGGAAGGGCTCTTAGTCCCAAAGTGAGGATTCCTAGTAATTGATAGGTTCCTCCATTCTCCCAGAGAATGGCATCTTAGCACTAAGCTGAGTATTCCTGGTAATTGATCAAGTGCCTCCATTCCAAGAATGGCATTCAACACTTATATCGGATCATGTAGGAACCAATCCTACAGTCACATCAGAATGGCTCAGCACTCAGATCTGACATGGAAGGAACCAAATCCTCTCACCATGACATAATGGCTCAGCCCTTGCATCTAACCATGGAAGGAACCTAATCCTCTCACCATGTTAGAATGGCTCATGGACTCATCACTTCCCCTTGGAGGGAACCTCGACTCTCTGGAGAACACCAAGCTTCTCCCTAAAGTACTCAAACTTCACTTTGGCCATTTCCAGCATATAATAAAATTAGGGCTGATTACGTTCAAGGATAACCTGCGACCTTCGCCGGGACAGATTACATTTGAGGGAAACCTATAGGTATTTTTACATCTAAGTAACCTATGAGCTTTTCCAGGATTTATGCTCAAACAACCTGTCTCACCGACTATACTAGAGATCCCTCTTTTGAGAGATCTTGATCTAGATCACATACTGGAGCTTCACTACTCCTCTCTGCATCATACAAAAATGCAAGTCAAATCAAGCAAATCAAATAGTCGTTTTCAAAAGAAACATACTACCTCCCAAATAGCAAGTTACAAAATCTTTTTCCTCAGCCGTACTCAGCACCATGCAGGACTCCATCCTGCCAAACTAAGAGATCACACTTGATCCCATACTGAAGTAGCACCTTGAACTGCTCTTCCTATCAATGGCACTGCCTGCCCAATACGAATCCTCATAACCCTCCAGGTTAATCTTCTGATTCACCTCATACTTGATCCCATAATCAACTGTACCTTTCAGGTACCTCACTACATGATTTGCAACCATCAGGTGAACCTGTCTCAATGTGTTCATAGAAAATCAAATATCTGGTCTTGTATTTGTCAGGTACATCAAGGAATAAATCATCTGATGATACATTGTGGCATCAACCGTCTCTAATGAACCATTACTCAATAACTTCAGGTTCAATGCCATACGTGTGATCATGGCCTTGCATTCCATCATCATGAAACTCTTCCGGATATCTACTGCATACTTCCCTTGTCCACACCTCCATGCCTAAAAAGTAGTGCATCATCTCCAAGTCCTTTATATCGAACTCGATAGCAACTCTTTTTCTTACAAATTTAATGAGTTCCTCTTTTTTGTCAGGAACAAGTCATCGACATATAACAGGAGCATCACTGGTCTTCCGCCTTCAACCTTGAAGCAAAGGTTGGAATCCTCTTTACTCTCAGTAAAGACTAGAGTCATCAGTAAGTTATCCATCCTGTCATACCATGTTGAACCTTAGGACCTTTTGTAGTCACCCCCTCTGAAGTGGAGCATCATTCTCCCTCTCTCTTTCGTACTCTATGCACTGAAACATTATGTACCAGAATGACAATTAGCTTCCTCTGCTACTAATATTCTATGTATCCATCTAGGGTCATTGGATACCAAGATCCTCTATCTTGAACCTTTTCAAAAGTTCTTCTCGCACCCATCTGTGAGCTTGTCATCCTCTCTAGACTTTCATCTTCAACCTTGTAGTAAAGGTTAAGATCTTCATCAAGCTCCTCATGTATGTGTTATCCCATGGGTGTCTTCTGAGCTTGTACAATGCCTTCTTTCATTTGCACACATGATTCTTCTTGTCATGTGTATTTCTAGTGGCTACAAATGTCTCTTCGTAGTCTATGCCTCATGCTACGAATCTTGCCTTGTATCCCATGATGTTTCCATCTACTGCATGATGGAACTACGAATTTCTCTTCAGGTCTCGATACTGCATCCTAGACATCATTCTTCTTGAACTGGTCTTCCCTTTCTTCTTGGTTACATTTTCATAGCTGGAAGGTTCTACATCAATGATGTCACTACATTCGTCATATTATTCTTTATCTGTTGTCACTTGTTCTTCAGAACAAGTCTCATCCTTCTTTTCTTGTAGGTGATTATGTATGCGATCTTTCCTGCAAGTCAAATGCATTTGTATGGTTAGAAAAAATTCATACGGCATATTCATAAGGGAAAATTCTTATGCATAAATATATGATCATGCAACTATTTTATCCAATACAACATTCATCCATATCTCACGGAAACTTTATAGATGCCTTCCATCTCTACCAGGACAACATTGAGATTGTGCACTAATACAATATGTCAACAAAGAGGTTTCATTCTAGATAAGTAGCAATGGAGAGTTGTATAGCACCATGAGCTACTTACCCATCACATGCATATTAGTAGTATACTGTCATTAATGCGGACATTCTATCATGCATAATACATCAGCTGAATATAAACAAATTCATAACAAAAACAATATCATGAAATGACAATTGAATACTTATCTTTATTTATTTCGTTGGTAGACTCCTTCTTGAGCCTTCAACTTCATCATATTCTTCATTCATAATAGCATTGTTTCTTATCCAAATGCTAATATGGATAAGAGGTTCTTCAAGAGTTGATATTCCTCATCACTTGAGGGATCTTCTTTTGATGGTCAGAGCTTGATCTTCAGTTGCTCCCATCTTCTCTTCTCTTATTATGAGTCAAGCTTCTTCTTCTTCTCAGATTCTGTTGAAAGTAATCACTTCCTTCTGGCACACATTCCTCGAATGAATGAATCCCATGATCATGGGAGGCCATTCAAGGTGGCTATCACCACTTCTGCATTCTCCACTTCTTTTTCTACTGCTTCAAGTTGTTCTTTGATTTGAGAGACCCTTGTAAAGTATGACTATATGGTCTCTGCATTCTGGATCTTCACGTTCTTCAACTAGTTTCTAAAGGTCATATTCCAATTTATGTTCTTCCCCTCAAATAGCTTGGTAAAGGAATCAAACAACTTTGGTTTCTTTAGGGAAGACACTTGTGGTACAAGTTGATCTGTTATTGAATTAGAAATGATCTTCTTAGCCTTGACCAAGTTCTTCTTGTGTAAGGCTTTGAGCCTCATCTCCCTCTAGAACTGGAACCTCTCTACCCATGTAGGTTTCCAATTCATTTTCTTCAGAGAGATCATATACTTCCATGCTTGGAATTTGTCAACTTTACCAAGCTTATCATCAAGCTAACATGATATATCACTTTGAAATGAGAACCTCAAATGAAAATAGCAAAAGATTAGATGTTACTGATTTGAGGTGTATGTCCTGGTTCCGAAGCTAGCGAATATAGAGTTTGTCAGAGAAATCCCAATTTTGAAAACTTGGAATATTTTAGATATGATTGGATAGAAATATAGACCTCTTCAAGGTGAGCTGTCTAATGTACTCCTTTTCTAAAAATAGTGCAGGGAAGCTCCTGGAATAGGAAGCCCTAGTTTTCCAATTTCTTCTGCAGAAATTCCTGATACTGTTTATGCGGTATCTCCACAATTACAGATCCTATGTGTCTGAAACTCCGTACTAAGGTATCATAGATTGTCCCTGTTCCAATAACATAGGTTGCATCAGAATTGGTTTCACCAATTCAGAATTATGAGCATTTTCCCAAGGTGACCTCTTTTAGGACTGTTCAGCATAGCGAAGTTGTACAGACTGCCACGTGTCGCTCTTTCCTCTTCTGGGTCTGAATCGTAGACCAAAAAAATTAAAGTCCATGCCCTTTTTGGAAGATCTTCAGAAATTTTATTTGGACCTTTGTAGCCCAAGATATAGCAATTCTCCCCAGGTGCCCTCTTTAGGGATGAATCCTGGAAGAGGCTGGAACCCTAACTTGGAGGGATCATATCTCCTAGAATATAGTGAATCAAAGGCTGAACTTGGGACACAGTTTCAATCCGGTTTTTATCTTTAGCATATGAAAGTTTTAGCTCTTGAAACTTCTGAAATCCCATGATATAGTGAATGTACCAAAACTTATCAGTTTTAGTATTTAGGGTTTTTCCAACCCGGGGTCAAACTAGGGTTTGACTTTCCCGGAGTTTCACCCAACCAAAAATCTCGACCATGGTCTCCAAAATTTGATTTTGATGAGGAGAGAAATCTTATGCTAGTCTCACTCAAAAATTCCTCTTCTGTAAGAAGCCCTAATGTCCCGCACCAAAAGCTGAAAATGTCCAGAATCGAATTCCACTTCGACAGAAAGATGCTCCCTTCAATGGAGAGTCAGCCTAGCATACTTTTGCTGATGGATTGTGGAGAGAGAACAAAAAATTAAGAAGCCCTAGCTTTTGTAGCTGCACAATATCTTCTTCTCAGGTTAGCTCTGATACCATGTTATATTTTTATCATTCAATATAGCATTATCTTAGGATCTTTAACTGAGAGAATAATATGCACAACAATAAACACAAGAGACAAGAGACACAAAGAATTTTCCTTGGGGAAACCATAAAGGAGAAAACTCCATAACTTTCTTAGAGATAGAATGAGCACCAATAGCAACAGTAAAACCTGAAAGAATAAAGATGATCTCCACACCTTCTCCCTCTCTCTCTCTCACTTGAGAGAACTACTTCTCTCTCACTCATGCGCCCCAATGAGTGAGTGTGTGTGTGTGTGTTGTAAAGGAAAGTTTCCTATGGCTAGGGTTTAAGAGGCCATAAAAATACTGGGGTTGAAAGGTGGATGCAAATGGTTTTGCAAGAAAATATAAACAAGATTCAGATATTAGAATGGTTCATACCTTAGCCAAACGAAGGTTGATCCAAGCAGCCCTTCAATCCTCCTCTTGATCCTCTTGTTGTAAGAGACCTGCAAAACGAATTATACCTTCCTCAAACCAAATAGACTATATGAAACGAGATTATATTCAATGAAACATGAAAACATAATCTGATAAATAACATCATATAATCATAATCAGAGATTCAATCACACATTGAACAATTATTTTGGATGAAGAAGGACATCACATCTTTATAAATCTTGAGAACAAGTACAAATATACCTTATCTTCAAGTTTGACACCTCACGAAACCTTGATCCGGTTCTGCTGCTTCTCTTCTCTAAGGAACTCATCCTCCAAGCTCTCCAACACAAGGAGAATGATTCTAGGGCAAAGGTGTGGGCAAAGAGAGCTCCAAATCCTCCAGCATAACAATGCAAAGATTCAAGTCTCCTCTCATGGACCTCCCTACCTCTAATTATATGCTTTATGAAGAGTTAGGGTCGAAAAGAAAGTAGTTACAACTGAAGGAGTCAGTTGCATAACTACCCAAATTACCCAAATTTCATAATATCTATTTTTTTGACATTTTTTGGAGGCGTACGCTGGTATTATATAGAGAAAGTTGCGTACGTACGCGGGTTTCCTTAAGGAAACATGCATACACATCAAAAAACTCTTTTTTAGAGTACTTTTGTGCATTTTCAGACTTTGGTGTATGTTAAAAAGTTTTAGCTAACAAAAATACCTTTCCAATGGTGTAGAGATGAGGTCAAACGGAGTTACAAAATGCAAGATATGGGTCCTTCAAGTTAGGTGTTCTTTCAGTGACGTTCAGTGACTTTCATGAAGTGTCGACATGCGACGAAATCATGGGAAAGTGGTCACAAGTAGAGATGTGTCATTTTGAGCTATAACAAATGCCTTGTAATGTATGAGGTTAGAGGGGAAGATGAAAGATGAAATACATTATAAAGGAAACAACTGAGTATGGAGAGAGCAGAGAATCGAAGATCGAAAAGCTTGAACAAAGGTACCTGAAAGAGAGATAAATGTCAGATAAAACTGATCTCTAGGACATACAAGTCCATATACAAATCATCGCCATAAAGATATAGGCAGATCCAACATATGTATAACTGATGAAACTATCATGGTCACTTAGTATGCAAAAAGGCACCATATCAAATCTAAAGGAGTCATGGCTACAAATGAACAAGGTGGATCCATGCTCAACAATCAATCATAGCCACAAGAATACAAGGTGGATCTATGGCTCAGCAAAATGTCATATAAAATGTAACAAGGTCTTGCATAGCTTGGGAAATAGTAAGCATGAAAATGCTACTATCGGCCCAAGGTCTTCGATCCAAACTGCCCAAAAAGGTACGAATCCTAACCATGCGAATAAAGGATTTGAAGTCAAACATGGAGGAAACCGTTTGATTACCGGTCAATAATCAGAAGCATTAACAAACGCGAGGGAAACCAACATTAATGAAAATGGTCCCCAAGGCACCTAGTACATTCGAACAAGTGTGAATACAAGGACTTGAAGTCAAACACTTGAAGAATACATCGAGTAGGAGACATTAAGGTATTCCCACTACCCAATAGCGAGGGAAATTGCCACTGGTGACTGCAATCCCCAAGGTATTGTCATAAAACTCTAAATCTCATCTCCAGAGAAAGATGTGTTATAGTCGATAGGAAGAGATCCATTGGAAGGAAGGCATTAAGGCATCCTTCATCATCCAACACAAAGTAAGTCAAAGACTAATTGGATCTGGAATTGGTACTGAATTTCATGACAAGAAACGCCGAAGACATGATGTAATGAACTGATACCAGGGAATGGCCGACACAAAAGGTCAAGGCAATTGCAGAATGGCCAACAAAGGTTTAATCCTTGAACAGTGAGCACGACACAAAAGTGACTTAGGTAGCTTTTGACACAAAAGGGACCAACGACACAAATCTGCAATGTAGGAGACATTGACAGATTCCCCATATAATTGGAAGAAAGGATGAACTGGAGGAGTAAGAAACTCTGAATTGGGATAAGGTCAAAATACTAGGACCCAACTGTTGATAAAATCAAAACTGGTGCTTTGTTCAAGGAAACAAGACTTGTTGCCATGATGTAAAAAACATGTAAATGAACTTCCCTTCCCCTCTTTCTTGTAAAGGTTTAACGAGTCCAAGAAAGCAAACTCGGGACCCTCTTCATTTTTGGAAAGCTCGAAGAAGAGACAGAAGAATGCTTGATAAAGCACTGATTCGTGGATTTTACGAGCCCGAACTAGTACATGCTCGACGGTGTTTTCATAGTTTAGAGAGTCTGAAAAATCCAAAGAAGACTCCAGGGGGGTGATTTTTCATCCAATTTAGTCTCCTGAGGCCGGAAAAGTATAAAACAAACCACAGAAGAACTCTCTTAGCTTTTGAAGAAGTAAGGTGCACCTTTTTCGTACTCAGTCAGGAAGGTCCGAAAAAGGTTAAATTACCACCTACCCAATGCTCCTTCAAAAGCAACATATAACCTGAGTTTTACGAGTGTGAAGGAAGGAAATATCACTCGGAAAGATCCATTTGATTACGAGAAATGGGGCTTACAACAATAAACTCGATGCATTTTTCTTTAGGGTTTAACGAGCATGACAAAGACATAAAGTACACTTGAAATATTTTTCATGTTTTGGTCCAGAGCACGAAAAAGAGAAAACTAAGCTCATATCGGGGGTTCCTTTTCCATAAAGTTAGTCCCTCAGGTCCAAAAAAGTGATAAACCTATGCCTGAGAGTACTCTTCTCAATTCCAAAGAAAAGAGAGTGTTCCTTTCTCGTATTATTCCACATGGTCCGAGAAAGCGATAACCTACCACCAATGCGGATGCCCATTCACATATTCTTAACGAGCCTGAATGGACAAGTTTACTCGGTAGTCAAGTCTATTTTGAGGAGTCAGACCCGGGCTTAAATAAACTCAATATCTTTCCCATCAAATTTTAACAAGCCCGAAAAAGTCAACTCGTGGCCTCTTTACTGTTTTTAACGAGCTCGAAGGAGAGCAGAAAGAATGCTCTAAATGCAAGGAAATGAGTGTCATAGGCAAGCGAAACTAGTTCCAAGTGCAAGGAACAAACCTATTCATAATGCAAGGAAATCGAGCAAGATAAGGACACTTAGGGAACGTCTCCTCAAGATAAAAGGTGTCAAGTTGCAAAGGCAAAATGATACAAGGCTTAGCGACGATTAGAAAAAATATGAGGGTTTATACAATAAGCTAAAAGCATGGAAACCAACATCAGGCTCATAAGCGTGAGCAGGGAACATGCAATTGCAGTTACAGCTTGAACAACAAGACAAGGCCAGTAAACAGTTGTGAATCCAACTAAAAATCCTGTCTCCAAGAAACAACAAGATCAGGATCATATTGAAAAGAAAATTTCTGATGCATGTCACTTTGGTAGAAACACATGTGACTTTGCTATCTTCTATAAAAATTAAAGTCAGGGCAGAATCAACTGAAAAAGATTCTATAGCACCAAGGATCAAGGTTTTATAATCAGTAAGATCAACCTCAGAAGGAGAGCAAAAATCAACAAGGGAGATAGAGTCTGCAGGTACGAACGCAGTATCACGGGAGTTAAAAAGTTTATAAGAAAAATCAAACTCCTCAATATCACTGACTTGTTGTTCAAAGGAAGAGTCAAAAGACTCAACAAGACCAACATAAGAAGAAATGTCAGGCTTACTAGGAAAATCAAGGTTAGACTTAGTCACAATTGAAACAACATCCAATAGAAGGTCAGACTGTATCAAATACTCTAGGAATACTTTATCTGAAGGAAGGAGATCATCTGAGATAGGACACATGTCTAAAATTTCAAATGGATCGACAGAGTGGAGAGAACACTCCATAGTCTGTATAGGATGAATCACCTGGTCAACTGCTGGGACCAAGTCCCGAGAAGGTAAGCATGAAAACAGAGGCTACTTCTCAGTAGCAATTGCATGCAAAGGACATGAGGCCACATAGCTCACCTGTGGCGGGGTAGTGTCTATAGAAACACTGGGAATTGATAAAGGAAAGACCTGGTCTCTAATTGGGTCAGGAGACGGATCAATAAAATCCAACTGATCGATAGTGAAAATTTCTTCGCCATGATTAAAGTACATCACGCGAAAGAATGTTGACACCATAGCTTGCATGGAATAGACATAATCACATCCGAGGAGCATATTGAAGTCCAAGGGGTCTTCTATCACCATGAAGTCAACTAATACGGTCTTCCCATCCAAAGTAATAGGTGTTTGAGAAATAATTCCCAAGGCTATACAAGTTCTTCTATCAAACGCAAGTAACTGACTAGCAATTGACACAAGGCTGGGAGATCCCGTGCCATGCCAAGCACGACCAGACAAGATACTAACTGAAGCTCCTTCATCAACAATACAATGAGCAATCGTGTATGGTTGAACTTTGACCTTTATTGATCCGGGGGGTTATTCATCTTCTAAAAGTTACACTGATCCAATATGGTACAAGGTTCTTTAATCTATGGTTTTAACTCATATGCTAACATTATCGCGCAGTTACCCCATGGTGCGCAGCTTATCGCATGTCGCACATTTACCCCAAGGTGTGCAGCTTATCGCCTAGTGCGCAGCTTATCACCTGGTGTGTAGCTTATCGTCTGGTGCACTGCTTATCGCCTGGTGCACAGCTTATCACCTGGTGCGCATCTTATCGCCTGGTGCGCAGCTTATCGCCTGGTGCGTAGCTTATCGCATGGGTGCACAGTTATGTATGGACCGCGTAGCTTGCGAACCATCAAGGAACATCACATGGTTCCTGGGAAGTCCTTAATACCGCGACATTGGTATGTCACGGCGGCGGATCAGGGGTATGGCGAAGTCCTCCTATACCGCGAATTTGGTGATGACATTAAATGGTTACATTACGTGTGACGCTATGGTATGGTGCAACATATGTGCATAACGGTCATTGCAACGTGTTGTGAGTCGGCATATGTGCGTGGAGTTGGTTGCAATGGTTCGAGGATATGGAACGTCATGGCAACATAACGCTTGTGCAGCAATCTTGTAGGACTGCATGGTTCAGTTTTAGCATATGATTGTAACGATAATGAAGAAGATAACAGCTGTCGAACCATTACTTACCCGGGGGGTCTGAACGCTTTTAAAAATGCATTTCTAGCCACATTAAGGGACACACAGAACAATCGCTTTTCTGTTACGAGAAGCTTGCGAGAGTTGTGTTGTGAAGTGTCCAGATGCTTTTGTGGAAGTCAACCACTCTCTGTTCTAATTTGGCTTATTTGCTCTTGAAGACCAAATTGTAATTTCCAGAAGAGAGGAGTCTTGAGGACTTTCTGTCCAGCATTCTGTTTCACAGCTACTGAGTTGATTCGGCAGAGGTTGTTTAGAGCGCAGAGCATCGTTTCTCTGTTATGAGAATCTTAGAGAGCTTTTGCTGCGTAGTGCGCAGATGCTGTTCTTTTGAAGTCGACATTCTCTGTTATATTTTAGCTTTTTCTTGCTAATTGTAATTTCCAGAAGAGAGGTCTTAAAGACTTTGCACAGTATTCTGTTCGCAGTTGCTGACGTTGTAGCCAAAACCATTTTTTTGTACCATTCTTAAGAGATTAATTGGATCGGTACCCATTGGAGAGGGACCCGGAGACGTATCCCAGTGGAGGGGGTGAACTCCGTTATCAACTTCTGCTTGTGACTCTCTGTTTCTGTGTTTATTTTTATATCTGCTTATCAGTCTCGCTGTTTTCAGTTGGGTTTTCTCATTCCCGTCGCACTTGCTGTTCTTTTTCTGCTTCAGCTGGGTCTTATTACAGTTCACATTTCACTTCTGTTGTTGAGCATTTAAGTCTGTAATGCCATGTTAAGAAGTAAGCAAACTGATTAAACGCATTCTTTAAACGAACTTTTGATGCACTCAAGTTGAGGTCCGACGGATCATATTTTGGTATCAGAGTTGGTTTACTGCTTGTGCAAGTTTGTGAATGCTTACTAGGTCCAGGTTAAAGCGTGGTGAAGGAGAATTAGTTGAAGAAGATCCTAATATTGGCTCCAGGAGAACATTCTCGAGAACCATGTATTCTCCACGAGGGGAAGAAGAATGACATACCGAATGGGAAAAACCTGTTATTTCTGAAACTGAGTTTCTGGAGGCTTTTATGAGCATGAAAGCCATGATGGAAATTCTACTCGATGAGCGAGCAGAAAGGAAGAAGAAAGAAGAAGGATCTTCATCCAGAGATGCAGAAGTGAAGCCGGAAGAAAAGGGTAAAGGAGTAGGAGGTGATGGTGATCCTCCTGACACTAATCAGACTTTTTCTTCTTCTTGTACTTCTCATTCAAATATGCTTCTTCCAAATATTGGCATGAATCTGATGATTATTCAAAAGACTGTTCATGATTATTGTGTGATGTACAATTCTATTGATAAATGGTTGGGATTGTACACACCTATTCATACTTCCTCTCGTCCTTGTAAAAATGTTGTAAGGGACTTTGATGGGGGACTACCAAGTAGTTTGTGTTTTCAGTATATTGGGGTTCATGTTGGGCTTCCTATGACTATTGTACCTGTTCGGCACTTCCGAATATTGGGGCAATTTTGGTCAGTTTTATGGAGTCTTAGGGACACTAATTTTGAAAGGAGCACAATGTATTGTCCACATGTTATTGGGCAAACATGGGTAGTAAGTAGAACAGTCATTCAATTTCTTCAGACTTATTGTAATAAACATCCTAAGGCTTGGGATGAATAGTTGCAGCACATGCAGTGCATTAAATCTCCTTTTGAGACTTGTTTTTGTCATCTGTTGAAGCCACATGTGGACTTTTCTTTCGGCACAAATGATGTGAAAGGTGTACATCATGATGCGAAGAAAACTGTGCAGCAGATAGTGCAAGAACAACAGGAGAAAAGTTGGGCAATTTGCGCAGCCCGGCATGAAAATCATCATCCATTTGAGGCTGAAAAGCAAGTTTGGTTGCAGATCATCCAGGGAAGGTTGAAAGGTAAAAAGCTCAATTTTGTTTATGATCGTTTTGAGATCTTTGAAAAGAAGTGTAAACATTCTTTCTGTTTGAGCTTATCTCTAGTCGCATATGCAAATAATTTTAAATGGTATGAACCTCCTTTGGTCATGGACAAGGAGACTAATATGCAGATTCTAAGCAAGGCAAGATGTATGGAGATTGGAATGGTGAGGAAGTGGTACCCTCACCTACCTGCAGGATGATCTAGGCTTTTGGAGGTCCAAAAGCTCTCCATTGGGGAGGAATGATCCGGAGGATTATTCATCTTCTAAAAGTTACACTAATCCAATATGGTACAAGGTTCTTTAATCTATGGTTTTAACTCATATGCTAATATTATCGCGCAGTTACCCCATGGTGCACAGCTTATTGCATGCCGCGCAGTTACCCTAAGGTGCACAGCTTATCGCCTGGTGCGCAGCTTATCGCCTGGTGCACTGCTTATCGCCTGGTGCGCATCTTATCGCCTGGTGTGCAGCTTATCGCCTAGTGCGCATCTTATCGCTTGTTGCATAGCATATCGCCTGGTGCGCAGCTTATTTCCTGGTGCGCTGCTTATCGCCTGGTGCGCATCTTATCGCCTGGTGCGCAGCTTATCGCATCGGTGCACAGTTATGTATGGACCGCGCAGCTTGCGAACCGTCAAGGAACATCGCATGGTTCGGGGAAGTCCTTAATACCACGACATTGGTATGCTGCGAGGGCGGATCAGGGGTATGGCGAAGTTCTCCAATACCGCGAAGTTGGTGATGACATTAAACGGTTACATTACGTGTGACGCTATGGTATGGTGCAACATATGTGCATAACGGTCATTGCAACGTGTTGTGAGTCGGCATATGTGCGTGGAGTTGGTTGCAATGGTTCGGGGATATGGAACGTCATGGCAACATAATACTTGTGCAGCAATCTGGTAGGACTGCATGGTTCAGTTTTAGCATATGATTGTAACGATAATGAAGAAGATAACAGCTGTCGAACCGTTACTTACCCGGGGGGTCTAAACGCTTTTATAAATGCGTTTTTGGCCACATTAAGGGACACACAGAACAATCGCTTTTCTGTTACGAGAAGCTTCCGAGAGTTGTGTTGTGAAGTGTCCAGATGCTTTTGTGGAAGTCGACCACTCTCTGTTATAATTTGGCTTATTTTCTCTTGAAGACCAGATTGTAATTTCCAGAAGAGAGGAGTCTTGAGGACTTTCTGTCCAGCATTCTGTTTCACAGCTACTGAGTTGATTTGGCAGAGGTTGTTTAGAGCGCAAGCATCGTTTCTTTGTTATGAGAAGCTTAGAGAGCTTTTCCTACATAGTGCGTAGATGTTTTTCTTTTGAAGTCGACATTCTCTGTTATATTTTAGCTTTTTCTTGCTAATTGTAATTTCCAGAAGAGAGGCTTAAAGACTTTGCACAGTATTCTGTTCGCAATTGCTGAAGTTGTAGCCAGAACCATTTTTTTGTACCATTCTTAAGAGATTAATTGGATCGGTACCCATTGGAGAGGGACCCGAAGACGTAGCCCAGTGGAGGGGGTGAACTCTGTTATCAACTTCTGCTTGTGACTCTCTGTTTCTGTGTTTCTTTTTATATCTGCTTATCAATCTCGCTGTTTTCAGTTGGGTTTTCTCATTCCCGTCGCACTTGCTGTTCTTTTTCTGTTTCAGCTGGGTCTTATTACAGTTCACATTTCACTTCTGTTGTTGAGCATTTAAGTCTGTAATGCCATGTTAAGAAGTAAGCAAACTAATTAAACGCATTCTTTAAACGAACTTTTGATGCACTCAAGTTGAGGTCCGACGGATCATTTATCTGGAAAGGTGAATCAGACAAAAGGCATGGCTCAACTAGGCTATCCCAATCAAAGAAAGCAATCTGAGAGCTTGGTGGGGGTTGATCTGAAGCGAGTTCAGTACCCCCTCATTCAGTAAGTTCTAAACTAGAAGTGAAGACAATGTGACTAGAAGACACTTCACTCTCCAAAGGAAGAGTGGTATTGATCGACAATGAATTTGATTCAACCACTTCATGAAAGTCACTCTCCGAAGGGAGAGTGGGATTGACCAAATATGACATTGGTTCAATCACATTAGGATCACTCTCCGAAAGAAGAGTGGGATCGACCAAAGCTGATATTGGTTCGACCACTTGATCAACCAAAGGTTGAGTAGGTTGTTGAGAAACTATAGGTTGTTCAGGAGAAGGAAATTCTTGAGTCCCAGACCACACTCTTCACACCACTGCAATAGCAGGGCACTGGTGAGTAAGATGATCTCCCTCTGTTACGAAGAGAAATTCCTATGGCTTGGGGTACCACAATAGACAGCTTGACTCCAGAAATCAATCATTTCCAATATGCAATAGAAATTAAATGTCTAACACTAAAGGATTAGGCCTCGTACCTTATTCCAGATGGTTGAAGTAGATCCCTATTGAGCTTTCCAACTTCAGCTTGAATTGATAGATCACTTCCTCAACAACAAGTAAACAATACAAGCATTCTATATATCATGGTGTTAGATCTATTCTAGCATATATAATCAATAATGTATAAGCATTTGATATAATCCAATGGATAAAATATTCATTCAAACACACATTATTGGACAGGAAAAGATATTTCTATTAATATAAATCAGAGATCACAAGATACAACCTTTTCGGCACGTCTGCCAACTGGAGAAACTGAATCTCCCACTTGGGCCTCCACCACCTCAATACTCCATCTCTCGATAGCAAGCTCACAAGCAAAAGGAAAGCTTGGGAAGAACACCAAAGTGATCCAAGGGACAAAGGGATGTAGACTCAAGCATAAGTTCCGGCAACAATGGACTATAGTTTCTTTGCTCTCAATTCTTTCTTATGCCTTTAATGTACCAAGGGGTTCCTTATATAGATTTTCAAAGGGGTAATGAAAGGTCGAATCCGAGTGATCTCAAGGCATAGGGAAGGCTAGGAATCAAGTGAATCGGATCCATGTCAAGGAAAACTCCAAAAGGATTTGGATTTTGTACACATCCCGATGTACGCGGTTTTAGTGGTCAAACCCACGTATATACGCGCTTATAAGTTTAAAAGTCACGTGTATCATTTTTCACATGTTTTTAGGGATGGTCAAGGAAACATCAAAGGACAAAAAATGGTCAATCGGGTCTAAGGAGTCTGCAGGGGGACAGGGGAAGGCCATACAAAGTGTGATTCACCTGGAGTGGTGAAATCAGCTATAACAGATGCCCCCTAATGTGTGAGGTCAGAGGGGTCATACGATGGCCGAAATACATTATAATTCCATCCCAGAAGTGGAGTGTTGAAGAAACCCAAATGGAAGACCAGCCACCCAATCAGCATAGTACAATGAGACAACTCTACACATAACTGCAAATACATATAGCTGTCCCGGATACATAAGAGTACAATGGCCATGAATAGGCATGATACAAGATATCACATAAGTGGTCATCACCACGTACAATATACATAGATCAGAATCTCCATGATGAAGATATACAAAGGACCGTGATCTCCATAATGGCTGAAGATATATAATGGATCAAGATCTCCATAATGGCTGGAAATATCTGACATATACTGGAATCAAGTCACGAGATCTGAAATCTCATGAACACTGGCACAATCAAGGAGGTAGCATATAAGAGATGCCACCAATCTGTAAATTCTTCTACACAAACCGCTATGAGCACATGTCCTACTATGCAAATAGAGGTGTCGAGGTCAAACATAGTAGTCCATCGTCTGATTACCGGTCATTAATGTATACCGTTAACAGATGCGAGATCACCCACCGATAATGAAAATGGGAATCAAGGTGCTAGAGTGCAAACTAACAAGTGTGAATAAATGTGTTGAGGTCGAACACTTGAGAGGATCCATCGATCAGGGGACATTGATGTATTCCCAAAAACTGTCGATGGCAAGAGAACCTGCCACTGATGACTGCAAGTCTCAAGGAACTCAAAATGACTCTAGATTCCAATCCTAGAATAAATGATCTGAAGTCGATGGGATGAAATACGCTGGAATGAGGGCATTAAGGCATCCCCCATCATCCAACATGAGGTACTCAGCAAAGCTATATAATGTGGAAGGACTCGATCATAAGGTGCATGAACTAGTAACTGTACCGGGAATGGTTGACATGCAAAGTCAAGAGAAATGAGGAATGGCCGACTCAGGCTTAAACTTCTTTCGAACAAGAGCATAATGACGTATGATGACTAAATAAAGGCAGCATAGACTCGATATACAAACTTGGACATCTTTGCGACAGAGAAAGCATCGACAGAGGCTCCATAGGGACTAGAAGCTTAACCAGTCGGTGGAGATAAACTTAGATAAACGAGTACAGCTCCTAAAGTCAAACTATAACCCAACCAATGGATGTGATATACAGTGCTCTATTCGAAGGCGACATGACTCGACAGCTGCCACAAATAACATCTTTCGTTGTTCGACTTTTTGGTTTTTTTTATTTTTTTGGACTTTTTCAGTTATTTAAAAAGCTTGAAAAAAGAATAAAATAGCTTTATAGTTACATACTAGGAGGAGACGAGTGTCATAAGGGAAAACAAACTAGTTCCAAGCAGTGGAACATACATATTCTCAATGCAAGGATACATGTGTAGGATATCGACACTCGAGGGAAAATCCCCTCTCGGTAAAAAGGGAAACAAGCTGAAAAGGATATAAAAAATGGCTCTCCATGGATAGACATGAGACAAGCTCGGGCTATATGGATGAAAGGCAACGTCAGGGAAGCCGGCATAAAGCTCAATAAGGAAGGCAAAGCTCATGATAATGTATTCACAACTTCACATGAGGGATTCCTGAGGGAAATAGGCCAACAAAAGATCAAGAGGAGTATGAGGCTCTTGCGAAATGTCATGGCAGTACTATATAACAGACTCCCACACCCTAAAGGAGAAAACGTCAGCATGGACACCAAATGAAAATAAGGTGCTAACTAGGGTACCCATGTAAGGCGAAGCTCTACCACTCATATCATGCCACTTCTAAAGCAGCAAGAAGGTTCCGTGACATAATAGAGTGGGTTCGTACCTAAGGTCATGATGAGATGGTCATAAGGTTATGCAAAATACAGACAGTGTTGAAACTTAACCTATATGCCAGTTTAGATATGATACCTGAAATCATCACGAACGGGTCAATCCAACGACTGAAACGGCACTGAAAAAGGTCCTCTACATCATGAATTATGTCAAAAACAGTCCAAAATGGTTAGAAAATGTCGAAACTATAGGAAAGGGGGTAAAAATTTTCAAATATTTGAAAATTTTCTATAAATAGTAAACAATTCAAAATATTATAAATCATTTGAAACTTTTACTCATTTGAGCTCTAATTTTCAACAGTGAATTCTAGGAGATCCAACCGGCGAAATCCACTACCGTTTCTTCCAGGTATTTACTCATGCTCTTCTCTTTCATTTTGATGCATTTTTTATGAAATTCCATGGTCAATTAAGCTTTCTAGGCCAACATAAAATGGACGCTGCGGCCCACGCAGAAGTCGAGGGTTTTTTCGCGTATAGGGCTGGATATACGTGGAAAATGCCCTCAAACCCGCGTCTGAGGCCGCGCATAAGGTTTTTTCAATAATCTAATGGGCAAATTTGCAATTTCTTGTGCATGATGGTCCTAGAGTGGATAGAGCCTGAACATGGTGAGGTAGAGGAAGCAGTAAGGGCCGATCTAATGGCTCAACAAGCTCTACGTGCATGCGGACTCTACAAGTTTTGGTGTCTTGGTGGTTTGAGGGCCAAACCAAGACTAGTACAGATGCTGGTGGATTACTAGGATCCAGAATCAAATTCCTTCCATATAGATGGGATGTCCCTCACCATAGAGGTGGAAGACATCTACTTCATTACTGGGCTTTCTAGACGAGGGGAAGTGGTGAACCTTTGTTCTCGTGGTGGGCCAGGAGGTGGCCTGACTATCGATGAGTACATTGTGGTGTACTACTATCCAGACATAGAGAAGGTGGGGAGTCAGGTCCCTACCAATGCTATACAATTGTTGGGCCTAAAGGCCATACTATTGACATTGAGCAGGATAGCAGGCTTAGCATCACTCCACCAAGCCTCGCGGCCTCTAATGTTCTACACAGTGGAGTGCATGAGACCCACAATCTATGACTAGAGCACTACACTATTGAGCAACATGAAACATCAGCTCAGTGAGTGTAAGGCAGGTAGAGTGAAAAACTTCAGGTTCAGCAGTATTTTGAGCACTTTTTTCTTCAAGCGTGTTCCAGGATTAAGCCCTAGAGTGGACGTTCCTCTTCACGGGGTTCAAGATCCG
Source organism: Pseudotsuga menziesii (assembly GCA_001517045.1). Lineage (NCBI taxonomy): Eukaryota > Viridiplantae > Streptophyta > Pinopsida > Pinales > Pinaceae > Pseudotsuga > Pseudotsuga menziesii. The sequence goes on along the minus strand of LPNX011128440.1, from coordinate 341,520 downwards.
TCCCAACGGCGTTGGATGCTATGCACAAACTGGGGGGTGGTAGGGTGGCTAACCCATATCCAACTGAATTATTTCCATGGTGGGGATGATAGATAGTTGCCATCGATGACTACCCCTATGCAGGGATAGATTTCTAGGGGGACCCGGACATGCCGCTACCAGCAGGATCGGCATATGGTGATATAGGTAACGAATCTCGACCCTCTCTTTTTAAATTTTGAGTTATTTAATTTTTTTGTGTTTTCTTGATTATATGGAATCAAAAAGACATATTTTTGCGTGATAATACATAGTGACATCTACCATTTGTGTGCAGATGTGGGACCATGGCGGCCATAGGGCTTCCCTCGTCATAGACGGAGGGGAAGAGGAGATGACATCACGGGTGTGGATGTGGAGCGGACGCTCCAGAGCATTCATACCAATTTTGTGAGACTGACACATAGGGTTCCCATGGTGCAAGTCAAGGACTTGCCTGAGGCTATGCAGCGGCAGGTGGTGGGTGTACCATGCGCATGGGTGCGGTTATTTCAACAGCTAGCTAGAGCTGTAGTGAACTTCCATGATCACAACCCTCCTCCTCCTCCACAGGATTAGACACCTAGGAGTGTATACATTTTGTACTAATGTATATTATATGCTGGTGGCTCAAAAGCCCCAATTTTGTATCATGATACTATGTATTATCACATTTTGGATGTATATATAAAAAAATTATGGTGATCAATTTATTTATTTACATGTGTAAAAATTGTTCTTGTGATTAATTTATTGTGAATGAAACAAATGCCAATCTAACACGTAGTTAGCATATGAGTCAGCAACTTGATTATTATTTCTTGGAATATGTATATATGTTATATTGTCAAATTGTCGTTCTAACAATCTCGCACGTAAGAATCTTCTCAATAAGGTCAGATCTCTAACATGGTATAAACCATTGAGCTGTGACACAACTAACTCCGAATCAAGACGTACCTCAAGAGAGAGAATGCCATGTGAAATGGAATCCCGTAGAAGCTCAATAACGGCACTATATTCAGCAACATTGTTGGAAGATGGCCATAGACATACGCCTCTTGAAGACAGTACCTGACCCATAGGAGTATAAATCACCCAAGCAGCAGAGGCTGAGTGTTGAGTGTGACGGCTTGCACCATCCATGAATCCTATGTAGGTGGAAGATTCCATTGACATCTGCCAAAAGAAATGGAAACTAATCACAAACCCAATCACGATAAGAAAAATACCTAACTATGCAAAGCTGTACAATAATATACAATAAGCAGCCTTAGCTAAATATCATGCATAGTATTTCTTGAGATAGAGCCCATTTCTAGGCTCCGCCAAGGCCGTTCCTTCGTAATCCACTAACTCATACACACCCTTCTCTAACACACGCTTGACCACATAAGGACCACGCCATATAGGATTAAATTTCCCTACCCCCAAGGGTTCTTTCAGTTGATCCCACAAAAGGACCAAGCCTCCTTCACTAAACCTCCTTGGACAGACAGACTTATCGTACTGGACCTTTACGCGACGTTTATTGACTTCTAGAGCCACCAAGGCATCCCAATGCTACTCATCAAGTTGCTCAAGGTGAACCAAATGCTCCTCCAAAGGGGAAGTGTCCGGTAAGAGTTATACAGATAGCTTCAAAGAAAGAATCTCGCATTCAACCAGCAATATCGACTCCACTCCATGTACAAGTTGATATGGAGAAAAACTAGTGGCAGTCTTAACAGCGGTTCGATATGCCCACAAAGCAGGATATAACATGATGTGCCAATTGTTCTTGCTTGGTGCAATGCTTCGTTGGAGAATGGATTTGAGTGATTTATTCACTACCTCTACCTGTCCATTTGCTTGAGGGTAGTAAGAAGAGAAATGATCTTGCTTATACCCTAACTTGGTTGCCAACTCTTCCATCATACAGTTCTGAAAGTGCGAGCCATGGTCAGTTACAAGGTCTTTCGGAATCCCAAACTGAGTAATAATTTGGTTGAACACAAAGTGAGCGGTTGTCTCACCGTCGTATTTTACTGTAGGCATAGCCTCATCCCATTTCGTGAAGTAATAAACAGCCATTATAATATGATGGTGCCCCCCAGCCGAAGCTGAGTTGCAATCCATAAAATTGAGCCCCCACTTAGTGAAGGGACCGACGGTGATAATGGGATGTAATGGGGCAGGTTTCGAGCGCATATTATGTGTGAACACTTGGCAAGGGTGGCACCTCTTGACCGCATCAACACAATCCTTAAAGATCAACGGCCATAAATAACCCACTTTTAAAATCTTTTGAGCTGTAGAAAGCCCATATAAATGACCACCACACGCCCCTCCATGGAAATGATTCAGCACTACCTCAGCCTCTTCATGAGTTAAACAACGTCGTAAAATGGAATCTACCCCACGGCGGTACAAAGTGTTATCCACTATGAGGTAGTTCTTAGAGACGTGACATAATCGTCATCGTTCATCTCGCGAGAGGTGAGTAGGGGTCTTCAATGTTTGTAAATATATTATGATATCCCCATACCATGGTTCTAACGTTGATATTAAGAATATGTGTTCATCGACAAATGTATCTTCACAAACCAACTCCTCAGCCTTGCTCGGGAAATCCGATATCATCTCTGCAAAAATTAAAGACTTCTTCGATTTTGCCGAAACAAACTCGAGATCGAATTCTTGCATAATAACAATCCATTTATTATATTTTCCCCCAATCATCCTTCAGGTGAGGATGAATTGAAACGGATTGACATGGGCTACAACCAAGGTCTGGCGAAGGAGAATATAATGTCTCAACCGCTGAACCGCATGTACGGTAGCTAAAGCAAGCTTCTCGACATGAGAATAACAAATCTATGCATCAATAAGGTCCCAGCTCAAATAATATATGACATGCTCTTGGAGCTCCTCATCCTCTTGAACCAAAACCATACCAATCGTCTCTAATGACGCGGCCACATATAATATAAAATCACGGCTATAGTCCGGGGGACTAATCACCAGGGCCGATGCTAGGGCTTGCTTGACTGCATCGAAGGACTCCTGGGCTCACTCATCCCAATAAAAGGGGGTGTCCTTCTTCCAGAGACGCATGAAGCCTCTATTCAAATTTTCAAAGTTGACAGCAAATCTTCGCAAGAATTTTTCCATGCCTTGCAAACACTGAAGATGACGAATATTCTTCGGGAGAGACAACTGAAGTATTTCCTCAACCTTCAAAAGGTTGACTCTTATACCCTCTTTAGAAACGATGAATCCTAACAAACACCCTGACTTCACACAAAAGATGCACTTATGAGGATTTAATCTAACCGTATAGTTCCGACATCTTTCGAATACCAATCTCAAGTGATAGGGATGACGCATTCTCATGCGAGAATGAGAAGCAAGGTCATCCAAAAATACTTCGATAATTGACTTGAGATCGTGGAAGATCAAGGTCATTGCCCGCTGAAATGTAGCTCCGGCATTTTTAAGACCGAAAGGCATTTTTCAATATGCAAATGTTCCCCAAGGACAAATAAATGTAGTCTTATTTTGGTCCTCAGGTTTAATCTGTATCTGATTATATCCAGAAAATCCGTCCATGAAGGAGAACACCTCGCTACCCGCACACTCATCCAAAATCTGATCAATAAATGGTGTGGAGAAATTGTCCTTAGGACAGGCATGATTCAAATCATGGAAATCAGTACATATGTGGATCGCTCCTTGCTTCTTATCCACTGGAACGGGGTTTGAAACCCACTCTATCAAGGGAACGGGATAGATGAAACCGGCTTTCAACAGTTTCTCTATCTCTGCCTTAATCGCGGGTGCTTTCCTAGGATTCATCGCACGTAAATGTTGTCGAATAGGCTTAGCGTTGGGGTAAGTCTTAATCTAATTCTCGACAATATGAGGGTCAATACCTGGAATCTCATCGTAAGACCAAGCAAAAATATTATGGAATTCCTTAAATAGCTCGGTGTATTCAATAATCTAAGCATGGGAACATTCTGCCCCAATATAGACATTCTCTATCGTGCCAGGATTGCAAGAGATGTTGATAGGAATCGTTGACGATATGTTCACCATGTTTTCGTCAGCCATCGGACCAGGAGAGCTTAATGGAACCATAGGACTACCAACTCTCTGATTAAGAACCACCCTAAAATCCTCACACTCCAAGCGGTCAAGCTCTGGAAGAAAGTATGATCTATGATGGAGTTCCTCCCATGGTGGCTCAACTCCCGACATAACCTCAATAATCGCTTCATCTGAAGGGAAAATCGTATCAAGGTAGTCGTGTTCATGAGAAGACTGTATTGCCCATGCTGGAAGCACATAAGGGTCCTCCTCCTCCATCCGCGAAGAGGAAGGACGAGGCTCTGCAACACACTTGAGATTAGCTTGATAAGCTATCATAGCTGCAGGAAACGGCATGTTCATCACGACGGGCTCACTCGAAGTACTCGGTGTAGGAAGAATCCAAGGATCTTCCATATGACTCGTGCAAAAAGACACTGATGTCGTAGATGTCGAAGCCTTATCGGAACTAGATCCTATCATCAGGATTGGTACAGGACAACTAAAGCTTCCCATAAGGAATGGATACATGCCTACACCCACACTCCCAGTTGCCGGCTGAGAGTGCTCAACGATCGGGATCGAAGCTCCCGAAGATGCGGTAACAGATGGATTCTTGAATGTCATTTGATCAATCGTTACGATCTTCCCGTTATGTGGAAAGCATACAACACGGAACAAGGAAGAAGCAACGGCTTGCATACTATACATCCAGTTCCTACCCAGCAAGAGATTGTAGTCAAGGGGCGCATCAACCACCTCGACCTCTATCGCAACAGTCTTCCCTCCCAAACGGACTTTAAGGGAAGGAAGGATGCCGTGCGGCCTAAAATATCTCCCACCGAACGCAGTTAACATGGTCGTTGATTTAGACAGTTCAGGAGAACCCAAACCCTTCCAACAGGATAAAAACATCACAAAAGCAGTAGCGCCCTCGTCAATCACAATGCGTTTGACGATCATATTAAGACATTCTATGTGAATCAAAAGAGACACATAGTAGGGCAAGCGAGGTTGAAGTCCTGCGGTTTCAAATTTGATCATGGAGGAACAATCACTATCATTCACACCAAGGGCAGAAAGCAACACCTTCCTTTACGAAGGACAACTCTGAAGCACTTCCAATGCAGACATCGCACAAGGAGTGTGGCCCAAATCCTCGACAACTGAATAGTTCTGGGAAGCTCGGGCATTTGGATTATGCCCTGAACGCTTAAGGAATCCCTTAGGAATACGAGGTGCAGTCTTAGGTTTATCCATAGGTTTCTCAATATGTAAAGGGGACCCTGGTGGATCAGCCTCTTTGCCTAGGTTGGGTTGTGATGAACCATAATCTTTCGCACGAGTCACAACTTTCGCAACATGGACCATGTTAATGCACACATGACCACTACCCTCTAGCGGATCATGATCATCACCAAATGGGTCATGGGACTTCGAGTTCATATTTTGATTATGCAGTAAAGGGTTAGTCAGCACAGCTGGGCCCTATGCCAAGAATATCGAAGCTTCCTGAATACGAGGGCACAAGTAAGTGAGGTGATCGTACTTACATAACTTGCAAGGGAACTTAACCTTACGTTTAGCTTTCTTGTCCCCCCCAGCATTTCACCTATTCTTGTCATTACTAGGAGCATTCTCGATCTTATTCCCACCCTTACGATTATTTTTACCCTTTTTTCTATTCCATCCGAGCTGCTGGTTACCCTTCTGGTCTGACGATTGCACAGAAAGTACACTCATCGTTTGGGCGGGTTGAGACAAAGTCGTAGCTTTTCCTGAAGCAGATTGGTTGATAGACAATTAACTAACTTGTTTTGCAACCAAATCTGCAGGTTTCACACTTGCACAACCCACAATGCCATCGGCATGTGGTCCAGGTTTGACTTTGGGGTTGAAACTGGAACGCGGAGCATTGGGAATAATCTCATATAACAAACCGGACTGAGCATAGACCAAGTCCAATTCCTGTGCCCTAAATATCACTTGTTCCTCATTATACACTCCGGATGTGGAAACATCCTTCGCTATATACGGCAATAACGACTTGAGGAACCACTCGAGGAGGAACTCCGACGGTATAAAGGCTTTAATTAACCTCTTCCGTCTATGCCACTCTTGAATATGATCAGAGATATGTGTGGCTTTATCTTGCCAAAATTTCGACAAGAGTTCAGTACCAACGTCATAACGCACGGGTAGCTGGAAGTGATTAAGAAAAGTCATCGCAAGGTCGTCAAACAAAGCGAAAGCTCCCATAGGTAACTCTATATACCATTTTGCGGCAGGCCCTGTAAAGGTGCGTTGAAATAGTCTCAAACGGATTGAGTCCTGATGTAAGGAATTCGAAGAGCACCATAGGTGAAACGTAGTAACGTGTTCACTCGGATCCTCTCCCTGTTTGCCCTCGAACTTAGGTATGTCCGAAGGAAGCTTGGTAGGGATAGCCGGCCAAGCCGGGTCATGAGCTACAGGGTCATTCGTCAATATCGACAAGTCAGGAAGATTGAGCGTCGCAAGGAAAGGGAGCCTAGGATGATGAGATCGATGGGTCGCTCCCTGATTCATATAGGTCTGATTACCACCATGGCCTTTGCCATAGTGCCCTCCTCCCATATGACCCGTATAGGGTGGCGTGGAAGCACCATAGTGTGTTGGACCTTGACTAGTAGGAGCTACAAAGCCGTAATTAGGAGAGTAAGCAGGTTGTTGATACCCACCCGCAAAAGGTGAAGAACCATGTCCATACTGCGTCCCATCATAGGGTCCATAAGTCATCGCATGCGATGCCCCATGAGACACTCCGTAGGTAGGAAGATACGCTCCGGAAGTAGGAATATACATACCGGAAGTAGGGATATACGACCCAGAAGTAGTAACATGACCTCTATAAGTATGAACATAACCTCCCAAAGCAACGGGTGGTATGTAAACCTAAGACACAATTGGTCTAGTAACCACAGTACGGACCTGACTTGTAGCCATGTGCCAGTTCGAAGGACCACGCGAATAAGGTGGAGGATGAACATTTGAAGAACTAGGGACCGAGGATGAAGGAATCTGAGTAATAATGTATGTGCTATTGCCTATCGTCACTCGTCTCGGATCTGGTATCCTAATAGGATCACTAACCCTAAACCTAGGAGGGATATGCGATGTAACTTCCACCACTGGGATGGAAGGTGCAATATGACTAGTGCTCCCAAACCTCTCCGCATGGTAAGGAATGAGAGTGCCCCCAAGCATAGTGTTAGGCTCGAAGTCGGATTCGACATGAAATGCCAAATCATGTGTAGGAAAATCAGACATACCATAACTACCATAGCTAGTGCTAGCGGGTTCAAAATGAGTGTCGGCGTCCTCTGGCATTCCATACCGGTAACGCGTCAATGGGGAATCAACCCTAGAGTGAGTAGGTCTATCGTGCATAGTTCCTATCTCAGAAATCACAGGACCTAACTCAACCAAGTCGGGTGAAGGATCATAAGTAGGAGTAAACTCCCCATCATCTACACGAATGGGAGAAGGTGGTTCAAGAATACCTTCTAAACGGTCTCCCATGGTGTGTGAATCAATGTGCGAAATAGTCCACCTGGACTGTCTAGGTCTCTCTCCCAAAGGAAGAGGAGAAGTAGAAGGCGGAAGTCCTACTAAACAACGAGAACAACGACGAGCCACACCCGAATCCACAATGACTCAAAAAATAGAAAAGACTCTCTATTTACGTAAACCCTAGGCCAACTATCGTGCACAGAGAAATCACTAATAAAATCTAAAGCCAAATGCAAGCAAACAAGGGCTGGATAAGTGAGCTCCCGAATGAAGCAGGTATGTCTCGCCTAGGAGAGGCTTGAGACTCCCATACACAACAAGCGGAGGTACGTAACCAATTATTGTGGCCCTCAGCTTCAACGCGTAAAGCGACTGTGCTGTCCGACCCCAACCTAGCCGGGACACCCGCAGAATAACCCCTACAAAGTACCCCCTCGATATCCTAGGTAAGTCCAC
>LPNX011128440.1:247714-333061 GCA_001517045.1 Pseudotsuga menziesii | reverse complement strand
TCAAAATAGGGATATGACCGTGCAACTAATGGTGTTATGATGCAACATGAAGTAAAATGCACACCTAACAATCAATGCAAATGCATTGTGTCCATGAAAGCAGGGTATGCTACTATGTGAAATGCACAATTTTTCTTCAAATGATGAATGCAATCTTTCCTATATGAAGTCCTAACTAGTACTCCAAAGCAAATCTAGTGCCAGTACAATGCAAAAATGCAAAATGCAATGCATGATGATAAGCAAATTTTTTTGGATTTTTTGAAATAAAATGAGATGCAAAAAGCAAAAGAATGATTCTATGACCCCTAGACTCTACAAGAACACACAAACAACACTCGAGAAAATCACTAAGGTGAAAGAACTCTAATGCACTAATCTCAAACAAAAAATCGAAAATGCCATGACAAGAACCTTCTTTTAAAAAAAAAATAGCTTAAAAAAAACATTTCTGGTAAGAAACAAAGGTATAAACAGACTTAGGCAGCGCCAAAGGAGACTCAACAAATATCCAAATTCACCCAGCAACCAATTAACACCCAAAAAAAGGCAAAAGAAAGGGCATACGCGACTATTCGCAGTAAACCCGCGTGTATACGCGAAAATAGAAGAGAAACCCGCGTGTATACATGACTGTGAGTTAAAAACTCGCGTACAGGAAGAAAGGTGCATAAAATTAAGGCAAACAGAAAATCTGAGACAAAATTCACACCAATCAGACACTACCAGGAATACATGCCCCCAGACCCGACACAGAAACAAGAGAGAAAGAGCAATTCAAATTCATTGAATGCCAATAAAACAACCCCCAAAGGACAGCTACTAGGAACTCCCCAATGGAGTCGCCAATTCTGTTACTGAGAGAAATTCCTATGGCTTCGGGTACCACAATAGATAGCTTGACTCCAGAAATCAATCCTTTCCAATATGCAATAGAATCTAAATGTCTAGCACTAAAGGATCAGGCCTCATACCTTATTCTGGATGGTTGAAGTAGATCCCTGTTGAGCTTTCCAACTTCAACTTGAATTGATAGATTACTTCCTCAACAACAAGTAAACAATACAATCATTCTATATATCATGGTGTTAGATCTATTCTAGCATATATAATCAATAATGTTTAAGCATTTGATATAATCCAATGGATAAAATATTCATTCAAACACACATTATTGGACAGGAAAAGATATTTCTATTAATATAAATCAGAGATTACAAGATACAACCTCTGTCACCACGTCTGTGAACCGGAGAAACTGAATCCCCCACTTGGGCCTCCACCACCTCAATCCTCCATCTCTCGATAGCAATCTCACAAGAAAAAGGCAAGCTTGGGAAGAACACCAAAGTGCTCCAAGGGACAAAGGGATGCAGACTCAAGCATAAGTTCCGGCAACAATAGACTATAATTTATTTGCTCTCAATTCTCTCTTATGCCTTCAATGTACCAAGGGGTTCCTTATATAGATTTTCAAAGGGGTAATGAAAGGTCGAATCCGAGCGATCTCAAGGCATAGGGAAGGCTAGGAGTCAAGTGAGTCGGATCCATGTCAAGGAAAACTCCAAAAGGATTTGGATTTTGTACACATCCTGATGTACGTGGTTTTAGTGGTCAAACTTGTGTATATACGCGCTCATAAGTTTAAAAGTCGTGTGTATCATTTTTCACATGTTTTTAGGGATGGTCAAGGAAACATCAAAGGAAAAAAAATGGTCCATGGGGTCTAAGGAGTTTGCAGTGGGACAGGGGAAGGCCATACAAAGTGTGATTTACCTGGAGTGGTGAAATCAGCTATAACACCCTCACATAGTTTACAAGGGAACTTAAGTTTGCATTTCAATCGACTAGTTTTCTAAACGGTGTCAACATGACTAGCAGTGGCTGACTGTTTGCTCTTAGCATGACTTACACAGGCTGAGATTTTTCCCTCAGCATGAACTAGAAAGGCTGGGTGAATGGGTCCAACCTGACTAAGAGAGGCTGGTTGTTGAGAGACTTTAGGATGTTAAAAAATGGGATGACCTTGGAACCAAACTCTTCGCACCTCTACGATAGAAGGGCATTTATGAGTAAGGTGGTCTCCCTCACAAAGCTTACAAGGAAACTTGGGCTTGTGTTTTGAATGGGTAGTCTTTTCAACAATGTCAACATGACTCACAGTGGCTGACATATTGTCTTCAGCATGAACCATAGAGGCTGAGAGACTGCCCCCAGCATGACTTGCAGAGGTTGAGAGACTAGGTCCAACATGACCTGCAGAGGTTGGATGGGCACCACCAGCATGAAAAATAGAGGCTGAATGGTTAGGATCAACATGCTTTGTAGCAATTGAGTGTGTGCCCCCAGCATGAACTCCAGAGGGTGGGTGTTGAAGATCAACTTGACTTGCAGAGGTTGAGTGCTTAGATCCAGCATGACTTGCAGAGGTTGGATAGGTGCCCCCAGCATGAATTGCAGAGGCTGGGTGGTGAGGTTCAACTTGACTTGCAGAGGTTGAACGGGTGCCCCCTTTCTTATGTGCCTTCTTCCTATTTCTCCTTCTTTTACTCCTTTTAGACTATCGGTTACTAGTATCAGTACTTTCACCTCATGAGGCAGAAGGAGTAGGAGAATCAACTATAGGTGGAGGGGAAGTAGTGTTTTGATGCCCTTGATATAAGGAGCTTACTTGTGAAGCATCAGGAACATTCGAGGCATTTGGAGTGGAAAACAACCACACCGATAGCCCTAGAGTGAATCCAGGTAGATTCAGGGTGGCCATCAAGGGAACACCAACATTCCCCGTGAGAGGAATAGTACAAGGAGTTCCCAGCATGGGGATATGTTGGTTGGTGTTCAAAGGAGTGTTAGCCATAGTTTCAAACTAGGAGACAAATTCTAAGGTTGACAAGCAACCAAAATTACAAAGCACACACCTAAAGGCACACTAAGTACAGACAAACCACACAACACTCACTAAAATTCCTAAATCCAAACAGACAAATAGGTATAAGAAATGCTTTCCAGAAGAAATTTGATAGACAGTTACTTGGCATCCATGTAGATGTTCTTAGGCATAGGTGGAGGAATCACCCATCGCCCTCCCACACCTTCTACCGGGGTTGCCTTCCAAGCCGGTCCAAGGTCAACAAAAAATAGCCTTTCGGTGTACCTGTGTATGAACCCTAGATGTCAAAGAGACTAAAGGATACCTTAACTATATTGACAATCTGGGGGGACAGTCACAATCCTGGTTCGTACGCATGGGAAAGGTAGCAAATCCTGAAACCCTATCTAAGATAGAATCCCCACATGCACAAAAACCTTGGTCTACACTTTGACAAGGAATCAGAGGGTTATCTCCTTAGTCCAAGCCTCCACGCGACCTCGTGCTTAACTCTCGTTTGAGAGGAGCTTCCCAGATACAATCAACATAGAAGAGGATTTACCTAGTGATTGGCCAACTACGTCTGAATTTAAACACTTGTGGGGAGTTTAAACTCTCTATCCCACAAGTCTAGCCTGAGCCGGTTGGTGTATGACCCTATAAAATAAAACTTAGTAATAATTTTTAAATTATATCGTTTATTTTAAGGGTTGTTTTTAGTCAGAGGGTAAATGGCGTGAAACTTATGTGGTGTTTTGACTAAAAGTTGAAACCAAATGACCAAGCAAAGAGAAATGAAATGCAAAAAGCAAAAACTATTCTCTTTCTTTTTCAAGTAGAAACTTGAAAGCCACAAATGAACAACTTCTTTTCTTCTTTTTTCCAAAAACAATGATATGCCATGCAATCTAGACTAAAAAACTAATCTACATGCATATAAAGAAAACATTTGTTTTTTTCTTTTTATTTTATAAATGCAAAAGAAAAATTACCCACAAACAAAAGTATGCAGATATCAAGAACAAAGCAAAAGGAACTATGCTATACAACCACCAAACAAACTCTGGAATGAACTAAAGTCAGTATAAACCCTACTTGGAAGGAAGGCTTGCATAAGAGACAAGTCAACTACTTTGGCACGGTGAATTTAACCACCAAAAGAAAAAGGAAACAAACACCAACAAGCTTCTGAACTCAGACAAATATCACTAACAGAGGCTGACCAGAAACATAAGCCAAAAATCATGCCAAGCAAAGGGGGTGGGGGGAAAGAGCAAAGAGCAAACCCTAATGTTATAAAAATTCTTACCACATAGATAAAGAACAATCAAAAGGGATGAAAATAACTCCCTGGAATCATGCACTTGCAAAGGACACCAAAAGACCTACCAAACAACCCATAATAACAGAAAAAAAAACCACAAAAATGAGGAAAAACATTGTTTTAGGGGCACACGCGAGTTGTACTACTGACATGTCGTGTATCATACGTGGGTTGACAGTATAGCAAGTCGGATGTATAAGCACACACGGGTTGTATTAATGACAAGTTGTGTATCGTACGTGGGTTGACAGTATAGAAATTCGCGTGTACCAAACTAGACACGCGACTGTTCAGTCTGCAACTTGCGTATGGGTGGAAAAAATCCCAAAAAAGGTCAAAAACTGCCTTAGGAAGGCAGGGGGGATGTTCTATGAGACTGATAAAGTGTTCCTTAGTGGCAAGAAAGACTTGAAACAATGCAAAAGACTGAAATAAATACATAGAAACCCAAAACAGACAAGGCTCTCCGCAGCTGAGTCCCCAATTCTGTTGTAAAGGAAAGTTTCCTATGGCTAGGATTTAAGAGGCCATCAACGTACTGGGGTTAAAAGGTGGATGAAAATGGTTTTGCAAGCAAATACAAACAATATTTAGATATTATAATGGTTTATATGTTAGGCAAATGAAGGTATATCCAAGAAGCCCTTCAATCCTCCTCTTGCTGCAAGAGACCTGCAAAATGAATTATACCTTCCTCAAACCAATTAAACTATATGAAAGGAGATTATATTCAATGAAACATGAAAACATAATATGATAAATAACATCATATAATCATAATCAGAGATTCAATCACACATTGAACAATTATTTGGGAAGAAGAAGGACATCACATCTTTATTAATCTTGAAAACAAGTACAAATATACCTTCTCTTCAAGTTCAGCACCTCACGAAACCTTGATCCGGTTCTGCTGCTTCTCTTCTCCAAGGAACTCAGCCTCCAAACTCTACAACACAAGGAGAATGATTCTAGGGAAAAGGTGTGGGAAAAGAGAGCTCCAAATCCTCTAGCATAACAATGCAAAGATTCAAGTCTCCTCTCATGGACCTCCCTACCTCTATTTATATGCTTTATGAAGAGTTACGGTCGAAGACAAAGTAGTTACAAATGAAGGATTCACTTGCATACCTACCCAAACTACCCAAATTACCCAAATTTCAAAATATCTATTTTTTTAACATTTTTTGGAGGCATATGTGGGTATTATATAGAGAAAGTCGCGTATGTACACGGGTTTCCTCAAGGAAACTCGCGTACACATCAAAAAACTCATTTTTAGGGTACTTCTGGGAGTTTTCAGACTTTTTTGTCTTCTAGAATGTTTTAGCTAAAAAAAATAAATTTCCAATAGTGCAGAGATGAGGTCAAATGGAGTTACAAAACTCAAGAAATGGGTCCTCCAAGTTAGGTGTTTTTTCAATGACTTTCATGAAGTGTCGTCATGGAAGTGTCGACATGCAACGAAATCATGGGAAAGTGGTCACAGGCAGAGATGTGTCATTTTGAGCTATAATAGTGTGATAAATAGAGAGGCTCACTCTCTATTTATATTTTTTTTTTCACTTAATTTCCACTTTAACATGTTGGCCCCACTTAACAATTACTTACTAGAGCCGACATCTCTAGGAGAATCTAATAACCCTGGTGCCCCACAACTATGGGGACTTTTCCCTCCGATCAAGAAGGAGGGTTAACCTTGAAACAAATGTGGGGAATATTTCCCTAACTTACAATGGAGGGTTAACCTCAATGACTTTACATGACTTGTTGACATTATTTAATCTCTCGATTGGAACATCGAGGCATGACATGACTCGATTACATTACAGATACTTCCCGAAATAAACATTGGGGTACAATATACAAGTGAATACATTCCGAAGTTACAAATACATCAACACTCCCTCTTAACTAGGAAGGTATTCTCTTGACGCAAGTTATCAACACAAGTCTTCTTCTCTGTATCATCTGGATCATCATCAAGTCATCTTCGTCTTCAAGTCATCTTCATTATCAAGTCATATTCATCAAGTATGGATCATCACTGGATCTAGATCATCACTGCTAGATGCTCATCAAGTCTAGATCATCACTTGATTTGGATCTTCACTACTAGATCATCACCAAGTCTAGTTCATCACTTGATCTAATCGTCACTGCTGGATCATCATCAAGTCTGGATCATCACTTGATATGGATCGTCACTGTTGGATCATCATCAAGTCTGGATCATCACTTGATCTAGATCATCATCAAAGCTGGATCATCACTGAATCATGATCATCATTACTGCTTCTGTTATCTCAATCAAATGGTGCTATCTCTTCATTCTTCTTGTCATAGGAAGTTCTATAGATCCAGCCCTTTTTCATGCTAGTTGTAGGCCTAGCCTCCATGTAGGTCTTCTTCAGTGCTTATATCTGACCCTAAGTCAGAATGGCCCACCCAACACTTACATCTGACCTCATCTTGTCAGAAAGGCATGTCCAACACTCACATCTAGCCTCATCTTGTCAGAAAGGCCCAGCACTCACATCTGACCATGTGTAAACACATCGCGCCAGAATGGCTCAGCACTTATATCCGACCATGTGTGAACACACCACATTGGAAGGGCTCTGCACTTACATCTGACCATGTGCAAACACACCGCATTGGAAGGGCTCTGCACTTACATCCGACCATGTGCGAACACACCGCATTGGAAGGGATCTACACTTACATCCGACCATGTGTGATCACACTGCATCAGAAGGGATCTCAGTCCCAGACTAAGGATTCCTGGTAACTAACCAGGTGCCTCCATTCTGCCAGAAAATGGCATCTCAGCACCAAGTTGATTATTCCCGGTAACTAAACAGATGGCTCCATTCCAAGAATGACATTCAACACTTATATCTGATCATGTAGGAACCAATCCTATAGTCACATCAGAATGGATCATCATTCACATCTTACATGGAAGGAACCAAATCCTCTCACCATGACAGAATGGCCCATCCCTTACATATGACTATGGGAGGAACCTAATCCTCTCACCATGTTAGAATGGCTCATGGACTCGTCACTTCCCCTTGGAGGGAACCTCGATCTGGAGAACACCAAGCTTCTCTTTGAAGTACTCAAACATCACTTTGTCCATTTCTAGCATACAATCACATCAGGGATGATTACGTTCAAGGATAACCTGCGAGCTTCGCTAGGACCGATTACATCTAAGAGCAACCTACAGGTCTATTTACATTTGAGCAACCTACGAGCTTCGCCAGGATTTATGCTCAGACAACCTGTCTCACCGACTATGCTAGAACTCCCTCTTTTGAGAGATCTTGATCTGGATCACATACTAGAGCTTCACTGCTCCTCTCTGAATCATACAAAAATGCAAGTCAGATCAAGCAAATCAAATATTCGTTTTCAGAAGAAACATATTACCTCCCAAATAGCAAGTTGCAACATATTTTTCCTCAGCTGTACTCAGCGCCATGCAGGACTCCATCCTGCCAAACTAAGAGATCACACTTGATCCCATACTTAAGTAGCACCTTGAAGTGCTCTTCCTATCAATGGAACTGCCTGCCCAATACGAATCATCATAACCCTCTAGGTTAATCTTCTGATTCGCCTCATACTTGAGCCCATAATCAGCTATACCTTTCAAGTACCTCACTGCATGCTTTGCAACCATCAGGTGAACATGTCTCAATGTGTTCATAGCAAAGAAAATATCTGGTCTCGTATTTGTCAGGTACATCAAGGAACAAATCATCTGACGATACATCATGGCGTCAACCGTCTCTGATGAAGCATTACTCAATAGCTTCAGGTTCGATGCCATATGTGTGGTCATGGCCTTGCATTCCATCATCCTGAACCTCTTCAGGATCTCTACTCCATACTTCCCTTGTCCACACCTCCATGCCTAGAACGTAGTGCATCATACCGAAGTCCTTTATCTCAAACTCGGCAGCAAGTCTTCTTATTGCAAATTTAATGAGTTCCTCTTTTCTATCAGGAACAAGTCATTGACATATAACATGAGCATCAATGGTCTTCTGCCTTCAACCTTGAAGCAAAGGTTGGAATCCTCTTTGCTCTCAGTAAATCCTAGATTCATGAGTAAGCTATCCATCCTATCATACCATGTCAAACCTCAGGATATTCTGCAGTCACTCCCTCTAAAGCAGAGCATCATTCTCCCTCTCTCTTTTGTACTCTATGCACTGAAGCATTCTATATCAGAGTGACAAGTAGCTTCCTCTGCTACTAATATTCTATGTATCCATCTAGGCTCACTGGATACAAAGATCCTCTATTTTGAACCTTTTCAGAAGTTCTTCTCGCACCCATCTATGAGATTGTCATCCTCTGTAGACTTTCATCTTCAACCTTGTAGCAAAGGTTAAGATCTTCATCAAGATCCTCATGTATGTGTTATCCCATGGGTGTCTTCTGAGCTCATACAAGGCCTTCTTTCATTTGCACACATGGTTCTTCCTGTCATGTGTATTTCTAGTGGATGCAAATGTCTCTTCATAGTCTATGCCTCGTGCTACGAATCTTGCCTTGTATCCCATGATGTTTCCATCTACTGCATTATGGAACTACGAACTTCCCTTCAGGTCTCAATACTGCATCCTAGACATCATTCTTATTGAACTGGTCTTCCCTTTCTTCTTGGTTACTTCTTCATAGCTGGAAGGTTCTGCATCAATGATGTCACTAGATTCATCATATTATTCTTTATCTGTCGTCACTTGCTCTTCGGAACAAGTCTCATCCTTCTTTTCTTGGAGGTGATTATGTACGCGATATTTCCTGCAAGTCAAATGCATTTGTATGGTTAGAAACATTTCATAAGGGGTATTCATAAGGGAAAATTCTTATGCTTAAATATATGATCATGCAACTATTTTAGCCAATACAACATTCATCCATATCTCAGGGAAATTTTATAGATGCCTTCCATCTCTACCAGGACAACATTGAGATTCTGCACTAATCCAATATGTCAACAAAGAGGTTTCATTCTAGATAAGTAGCAATGGAGAGTTGTATAGCACCATGAGCTACTTACCCATCACATGCATATTAGTAGTATACTGTCATTAATGCGAGCATTCTATCATGCATAATACATCAACTGAATATAAACAAATGCATAACAAAAACAATATCATGAAATGACAATTGAATACTTATCTTTATTTGTTTCGTGGGTAGACTCCTTGAGACTTCAGCTTCATCATCTTCTTCATTCATAATAGCATCATGTCTTATCCAAATGCTAAGAGGGATAAGATGTTATTCAAGAGTTGATATTCCTCATCACTTGAGGGATCTTCTTTCGATGGTGAGATGTTGATCTTCAATTGCTCCCATCTTCTCTTCTCTTATAATGAGTCGAGCTTCTTCTTCTTCTCAGAGTCTATTGAAAGTAAACACTTCCTTATGGCACACATTCCTTGAATGAATAAATACCATGATCCTGGGAGGCCATTCAGGGTGGCTATCACCACTTCTGCATTCTCCAATTCTTCTTCTACCTCTTCGAGTTGTTCTTTGATTTGAGAGACCATTGTAAAGTATGACTGTATGGTCTCTGCATTCTAGATCTTCACATTCTTCAACTGGTTTCTTAAGGTCATATTCCAATTTATGTTATTCCTTTCAAATAGATTGGTCAAGTAACCAAACATATTTGGTTTCTTTAGGAAGATACTTGTGGTACAATTTGATCCGTGATTGAATCAACAATGATCTTCTTGGCGTTGACCAAGTTCTTCTTGTGTAAGGCTTTGAGCTCATCTCCCTCTAGAACTGGAACCTCTCTACTCATGTAGGTGTCCAATTCATTTTCTTCAGAGAGATCATATACTTCCATGCTTGGAAGTTGTCAACTTTACCAAACTTATCATCAAGCTGATGTGATATACCACTTTGAAATGAGAACCTCAAATGAAAATAGCAAACTATTAGATCTTACCGGTTTGAGGTGTTCGTCCTGGTTCTAGAGCTGGCTAATCTAGGGTTTGTCAGAGAAACCCTAATTTTGAAAACTTGGAATATTTCAGATATTATTGGCTATAAAGATAGACCTATTCAAGGTGAGCTATCCAAACTACTCCTTTTCTGAAAACAGTGCAAGGAATCTCCCGGAACAGGAAGCCCTAGTTTTCCAATTTCTTTTGCAGAAATGCCTGATACTCTTTTTGTGGTATCTTTGTAATTACTGCTCCAATGTGTCTGAAACTTTGCACTGAGGTAGCCGCACCTGTCCCTATTCCAACACCACAAGTTTCATTATAATTGTTTTAACCAATTGGGACTTATGATCATTTTCCCAAGGTGACCTGTTTCAGGACTGTTCAACATAGCGAAGTTGTATGGACTTCCACGTGTCACTGTTTCCTCTTCTGGGTCTGAATATTAGACCACAGAAATTAAATTCCGTTCCCTTTCTGGAATATCTTCAAAAATTTCATTTCGACCTTTGTAGCCAGAGATATAGCAATTCTCCCTAGGTGTCATGTTTAGGGATGAATCCTGGAAGAGGTTGGAACCCTAACGTGGAGGGATCATATATCCTAGAATATATCGAATCTGAGGCTGAAATTTGGACACAGTGTAAATAAGAATTTTATCTTCAGCATATGAAATTTTTATCTCTTGAGACTTCTGAAATCCCACGATATAGCGAATGTACCAAAACCTATCAGTTTTAGTATTTAGGGTTTTTCCAGCCCGGGGTCAAACTAGGGTTTGACTTTCCTGGAGTTTCACCCAACCAAAAATATCGACCCATGTCTCCAAAATTTGATTTTAATGAGGAGAGAAATCCTATGGCAGGCTCACTCAAAAATTCCTCTTCTGTAAGAAGCCCTAATTTCCTGCACCAAAAACTAAAAATGTTCGGAATTGAATTCTGCTTCGACAGAAAGATGCGCCCTTCAATGGAGAGTCAGCCTAGCATACTTTTGTTGATGTATTGTGGAGAGAGACCCAAAAATTAAGAAGCCCTAGATTTTGTAGCTACACAATGTCTTCTTCTCAGGTTAGCTCTGATACCATGTTATATTTTTATCATTCAAGATAGCATTATCTTAGGATCTTTAACTGAGAGAATAACATGCACAGCAATAAACAGAAGAGGCAAGAGACACAAAGAATTTTCCTCGGGGAAACCATAAAGGAGAAAACCCCGCAATTTCCTCGGAGATAGAATGAGCACCAATAGTAGTAGTAAAACCCAAAAACATAAATATGATCTCCACAGCTTCTCTCTCTCTCTCTCACTCGAGAGAACTACTCTCCCACTCATGCGCCCTAATGAGTGAGTGTGTGTGTGATAAATAGAGAGGTTCACTCTCTATTTATATTCTTTCGTTCACTTAATGTCCACTTTAACATGTTGGCCCCACTTAACAATTATTTACTAGATCCGACATCTCTAGGAGAGTCTAATAACCCTCTCATGGGAACATCTCACTGTAGGTTTCTACTGATACATAGCCACCCTTTGCTATTTAGTCTTGAATTCACGGAATTACTTTTTCACATTAAAACATTTTAAATCCACGTCTTTAAAGATGACAGGCATCTGATGCATGGTCCTTGAAAAAAATTCTGCTCGGCCTCACTATATGAGGTTATTATGTCAACAACAAACTCAATAATATATCCTTCTAGGATACTGTCTACCCAAAAATCCATATCCCTTGATACAGGGTTGTTTACTCTTTTCAGCCACTCAATCAAGTGAGGACTCCACTCTCTTGGTTCTCCTCCTTGAGAATTCATTTGTTGGGTTTCCAACTTAGAAAACCACTCATGCAACATGATGGGAAACTCGGAAAAATTAAATCTCATATATGTCTGAATAAATGTATCGGCCCAACCACTCTGTTGGGTTCCACCAAGATCCTTCACTTTCTTTTCGTGCAAACTCTAACTCTTTGTAGTCCGCCCAGTCTTGTATTTCCAGTTTCATGGGATGCCACAACATATCCCTCACCACAACACTTCTAGGTCCCAAAAATGAAACCATTTGTTGGATTTCTTCCCTATCTCTGTCCCTAGACCCAGGTTCAATCCCTTCTGCTCAGCACAACAAAGCCCAAGATATCGGCCCGACAGAGCAGAGCTTAGTCGATAGAACCTACGACACAGATGTCGTCTCACCCAAGATATCTCAATTTTATGGGTAACTGCCAGAACCATGTTTCTGCATTTTGTGTGGGAGGGTGTTTTAGTACCTAGGCTTTGCGCCCATGTTTCCAACGAAGACCGAGGAGGTGGGTTACTTGCATGAACAGTACTCCAGCGCTAAGTTGTGATCCAACCCTTATTTATGTGACTTAAGTAAATAAACAGTGAACATACAACATACTCATATTCATTAAAGTAATGTGACAGTGATACAATTATCCATTGGTAACACAATAATAATCCAGTCATTCAACACAACATTCATGCATATATATAAGCTACTTCAATAGTCATGCATAAACACAACATGTAACATGGAAACCCATCTAGGAAAAACCATAAGGTGCTCTTCATCTGGCATGAGGAAATAGATGCACATTTTGTCTGCGCACAAAGCTGCAGACTCTATTCAAGATCTTCTCTTCTATCTTTACAAACTTTTCCTCCCTCTCATGTTCTCAAATATTCTCTCTTTCTCTTCCTACTCTACTCCTATTAGCGATCCGCACACAACCTAGATCGACTCAACCTTCTCTACTTGTCTACGTACTCAGATGCAAAACCACTACTCTGATGCACTCAGCAATACATAGTCATTAACCAAAACACCTATCTCAAGTCTAGCTTGAGCGTCTTTTCCAAGAGTCTAGAGATTACTTAAATGTTGTATCAGCTAATCAACTAAAACCGACTAACCCATCTACAACTTAGGTTCCTTCTTTTATAGCCCCATTACAGACTCGATACAAATCCCAAGACTTACAGACTCAATACCGACTCAATACAGACTCTAATTTGTTGATGCATATGTAACTTCGGAATGTATTTCACTTGTATTTCTTATATATTGTAGCTCGATGTTTATTCCGGGATGTACTTGAGTTATGTCATGCCCCGATGTTCCTATCGGGAAGTTCTATAATGTAAACAAGTCATGTCAAGTCATTGTGGGTAACCCTCCTATTGGCTAAGGGTTAAAGTCCCCACAGTTTCGGGGCACTAGGGTTATTAGACTCTCCTAGAGAGGTCGGCCCTAGTAGGGTTTATTCAAGTCAGGAATTAGTATAAATAGAGAGATGGCCTCTCTATTTATCACACATCTCATACACACTCAAGTGTAGCGCATAGTTGAGGAAGGAGAAGACACTGGGGCTAGATAGAAAGAAGGTTACTGTTGTCGAGAGATCACTTACTGTTTTGTGTTCTACTTTTTGGTGTTGATTCTATCTTTAAGGAATTTGTGGGGTTTTCACCATTTATGGTTTCCCCGAGGATAAACATTGTGTTCATTGTCTCTTGTGTTTTAGTATTGTGCTTATTATTCTGTCAGTTAAATATCCTAATGTATTGCTAGCTTGATGATAAAAATCTAACATGGTATCAGAGCTAACCTGAGAAGAAGACATTGTGCAGCTGCGGGAACTAGGGCTTCCTACTTTGTGGATCTTCCTCCACATATTTTCAGCAAAATAAGGTTGGATTAACTCTCCTCCTTAGGGTGCATCTTTCTGTCGAAGCAAAATCCAATTCTGAGCTTTTTCAGTTTTGGACCCAACACTGCTGCCGAAAATTAGTGGAATTTTTCAGTGATCCCAGGCCTGGATTGATCTCCTCCCCAAAATCGAAGTTAGGAATAAAATTCAAAGCATTTGGTTAGACAGAACTGTGGAAAAGAAAAACCCTAATCTGCTCCTGAACTAGCACTACAGGATTCCAGCTCCAAATTCAGATCCGACATCTTGACCTGGTAAGATCTAAATATTTTGTATTTCCATTTGAGGTTCTCAGTTAAGATGTCTCATCATACCAAGCTTGATGAAAAGCTTGAGGGAGCTGATAACTTCCGAACCTGGAAGTATAGGATTTCCCTGGTCCTGGAAGAAAATGAGTTGGACTCCTATATCAATGAGGAGGTTCCAATTCCAGAGGGAGATGAGGCTAAGGCCTTACATAAGAAGAATTTGGTTATGGAAAATTCAATCAAATATCACCTCATACCACAGGTGTCCTCCCTCAAGACACCTAAAGCTATGTTTGATGCCCTAACCAAATTTTTTTAAGGGAAGAACATAAATAGGAAGATAACTCTGAGAAACCAATTGAAGAATGTAAAGATCCAGAATGCTAAGACCATCCAATCTTACTTTACAAGGGTATCTCAGATAAAGGAACAACTAGAAGCAGTAGATGAAGAAGTGGAAAATGCAGAGATTGTGATGACCACCTTGAATGGTCTCCCTAGGTCATGGGACTCTTTCATTCAAGGGATCTATGCCAGAAAGAAGTTAGTCAAGTTCAGCAGACTATGGGAAGAATGCTCTCAAGAAGAAGCTCGAATAGCAGCTCGAGAAGAGAAGATGGGAAGTGAAGATCAAGATCTCACAGTTCACTCCAAGAAAACCAGAAGGAGCCAGCATCACTCCAAAGATAATATCTCACACTCTAGAAGAGATCTGTCTACTATTAGATGTTACACATGTGATGAGAAAGGTCACATATCCAAATTCTGCCCTAATAAAGGTAACTTAAAGAAGAAGGGAAACAAGAGAAGACATCATGCTCATGCTGCAGAGGATGATGAACCTTCCACAAAGAGAATCAGACAAGAAAGTGATGATTCTTCAAGTGAGGAAGAATATGTATTGATCTCCGCTCTCACAGGAATTGTTTTACATGGAAGCAATGATTGGCTCATAGACAATGGTGCTTCTAAGCACATGACAGGATTCAAAGAATAATTTGTGAAGCTATCTGAACATGAGTCAACTCACAAGGTGAAACTTGGGGATGACTACCAGTATCCAATAAAAGGTAGTGGTGAATCCTCCTATAAATTAGGCTCTGAAAATTCTATGAAGATGAAGAATGTATTATTTGTTCCAGGACTAAAGAAGAACCTCCTCTCCATATCTGCATTGGATGCAAAAGGAATGAGGGTTGCTTTCGTAGATGGCCAAGTTCTTATGTGGCCAAAGGGAAAGACTTTTGACTATGCAATAGTGATTTGGGAACAAGAAGGAGGTCTATACAAGTTGAAGGGCCAACTAGAACAAGCTTTGGTTCATGACTCAGTAGAACCAAATGAACTTTGGCATAGAAGGCTTGCACACGTACATTATAGAGCACTACCACTTGCAAGCAAAGCTATTAAAGGTCTTCCAGAAATTCAAGCAAAACATGATGGAGTCTACAAAGGATGTGCGAAAGGAAAGAATACAAAGAAGACATTTCCAAGTAGCAAGAGCAAGGCAAAAGGAATCTTGGAAATCATCCACTCCGATGTATGCGGACCAATGCCATCAAGTTCATTAAGCGGGTATGTATACTATGTTTCTTTCATTGATGACTTTTCTAGGAAGACATGGATTTACTTCATGAAGAACAAAGATGAAGTATTCAGCAAGTTCAAGGAATTCAAATCCTTGATCGAGAATCACACAGAGAAGAAGATCAAGACTTTTCGATCAGATAATGGTGGAGAATTCACATCAAATGAATTCAAAGAGTTATGCAAAGACTCATGGATTAAGAGGGAGTTGTACACCCCATATAATCCACAACAAAATGGGATTGCAGAAAGGAAGAATAGAACCATCATGGAAGCTACAAGAGCTATGCTTCATGATCAAGATCTTCCTATGCATCTTTGGGCAGAAGTAGCCAGAACAACGGTGTATGTACAGAACCGTACTCCACACAGAGTACTCGAGAACAAGACTCCTGAAGAAGTCTTCTCCGGCAAGAAACCAGAAGTTAGCCATCTCAGAATATTCGACTGTCCAGTGTACATACACATTCCAAAAGAGAAGAGGACAAAATTAGATCCTTTAGGAAAGAAGGGTATATTTGTGGGATACTTTGAAAGCTCGAAGGCTTACAGAATATACTTCCCAGGGTTCAAGAAGATTGACATTGGCAGGGATGTAACATTTGACGAAGATTCAGCCTACATCAAATCCAGAAAGAAACCTGCTAAAGAAACTAAAGAAGCATAAGCACCCAGAATTAATGATACAACCATGAACGAAGAAACTCAAGAAGAAGATTGAGAATTCGAAGAACCACAAAGACTTGTAGATCCACCTCAGGAGAAGAATCCTCACAAGAGGAAACCTGCTTGGGTACGAGAAATTATCCAATGTGCGGAAAGATATGGGGTTCCAGAAGAGAATCTCAGAGAAAGAAAAAGGACCAAATCGTGTTCCAGTTATGTAGAATTACTATGTGAACCTTCCAATTATGAAGAATCGGCAGAACGGAAAGAATGGAAGGATGCTATGATCGAAGAGTATCAATCGATCATGAAGAATGATGTTTGGGATGTTGTCCCAAGACCAGAAGGGAATTCAGTTGTAACTTCCAAATGGATTTACAAGATTAAGCATGCTACAGACGGTAGCATAGAAAAATATAAAGCAAGATTTGTTGCTCGTGGTTTCTCCCAGAAAGAAGGAATAGACTATGAAGAAACCTTTGTGCCTGTATCCAGATACACTTCCATCAGATCGGTACTTGCTCTAGCTACAGTGATGAAATGGAAGATACACCAAATGGATAACAAGACTGCCTTCTTGAATGGCGTAGTAGAAGAGGAAGTGTATGTGGAGCAGCCACTTGGTTTTGAGACACATGACAGAGAGTCTCATGTATGCAGATTGAAGAAAGCCCTGTACAGCTTGAAACAGGCACCCAAGACATGGTACAACAAAATTGACAGCTTTCTATCCAGTTTGGGCTTTACCAAGAGTAAAGCAGATTCCAACCTTTACTACAAGGTTGAATATGGCAACCCAGTGATGCTTCTACTATATGTAGATGATCTGTTTGTGACAGGTATGGATGGGTTGATTGCTGACACGAAGAGAAAGCTTGCTGCCGAGTTTGAAATGAAGGACTTGGGTATGATGCATTATTTCCTAGGTATGGAGGTGTGGCAGACTACGAATGGAATCTTCATTAGACAAGGGAAGTATGCAGTAGAGATCCTGAAGAGATTTGGGATGATGGACTGCAAGGCATTAAGTACACCTATGGAATCGAATCTGAAGCTATTGAGTGATGCTTCATCAGATTTGATTGATGCCATGATGTATCATCCGATGATTGGGTCCTTGATGTACCTGATGAACACGAGACCAGATATTTGCTTTACTGTGAACACCTTGAGCCAATACTTAACAGATCCGAGACATGTTCACTTGACTGCTGCAAAGCACATTCTGAGGTACCTAAAGGGTACAGTTGATTATGGGCTCAAGTATAAGACTGATCAAAGGATTAACCTGGAGGGTTATGTTGATTCAGATTGGGTAGGCAATGCCATCGATAGGAAGAGAACTTCAAGGTGTTGCTTCAGTATGGGATCAGGTGTGATCTCTTGGTTTAGCAGGAAGCAATCCTGTGTGGCACTGAGTACAGCTGAAGTAGAATATGTCGCAACCTGTTCAGCTAGTTGTGAGGCAGTATGGCTGAGGAAGCTACAGTCTAATTTATTTGATCCCCAGTTATATGCTACTTGTATATACTATGACAACTAGAGCTGTGTAAAGTTGTTAGAAAATCCAGTATTCCATGACAAGTCGAAGCATATCGAGATCAAGTATCACTATATCAGGGATATGGTGCAGAGAGGAGCAGTGAAGCTCCAGTATGTTGCGATGGACGAACAGATAGCTGATGTGTTGACTAAGCCATTTGCTAGGGTGAAGTTTGAGTACTTCAAGGAGAAGCTTGGTGTTCTACAGATCGAGATTCCTCCCAAGAGGAAGTGATGTGTCCATGATGTGCCATTCTGACATGGTGAGAGGATTGGTTCTTTCCATGGTCAGATGTAGGTGCTATGCCATTCTTACATGGTGAGAGGATTGGTTCCTTCCATGGTCAAATATAAGTGTTTCACCCTTTCGACATGGTGAGAGGAATGGTTCCTTCCATGGTCGGATGTAAGAGCTGTGACATGGTGAGAGGATTGGCTCCTTCCATTTTCAGGTGTATGTGATGATCCCACATCCAGCATGAAAAAGGGTTGGCTCTGTGAAGACATGTCTAGTATGAAAAAGGACTAGCTCTATGTAGATCCCACATCCAGCATGAAAAAGGACTAGCTCTATGAAGACTCATCTAGTATGAACAAGGACTAGCTCTGGGTAGATCCCACATCCAGCATGAAAAAGGACTAGCTCTGCGAAGACTCATCTAGTATGAAAAAGGACTAGCTCTGGGTAGATCCCACATCCAGTATGAAAAAGGACTAGCTCTGTGAAGACTCATCTAGTATGAAAAAGGACTAGCTCTGGGTAGATCCCACATCTAGTATGAAAAAAGGACTATCTCTGTGAAGACTCATCTAGTATGAAAAAGGACTAGCTCTAGGTAGATCCCACATCTAGTATGAAAAAGGACTATCTCTGTGAAGACTCATCTAGTTTGAAAAAGGACTTGCTCTGGGTAGATCCCACATCTAGTATGAAAAAGGACTAGCTCTGTGAAGACTCATCTAGTTTGAAAAAGGATTGGCTCTGGGTAGATCCCACATCTAGTATGAAAAAGGACTAGCTCTGTGAAGACTCATCCAGTATGAAAAAGGACTAGCTCTGTGTAGATGCGACATCTAGTATGAAAAAGGATTAGCTCTGTGATGATACATCCAATATGAAAAAGGACTAGCTCTATAGATGTACATCCAGCATGAAAAAGGGCTGGCTCTGTAGAAGTTCCTATGACAAGAAGAATCAAGATATAGCACCCGTGATGATGACCCAGTGATGATCCAGATCCAGTGATGATGATCCAGCAATGATGATCCAGATCCAATGATGATGCCCAGTGATGATCCAAATCGAGTGACGATCCAGATCCAATGATGAAGATGACTTGAAGAAGAAGATAACCTGAAGATGAAGATGACTTGAAGATGATGAGGACTGGATGATAATCCAAATGATACAGAGAAGAAGACTTGTGCTGAAAATTGTGTCGAAATAATACCTTCCTAGTTAAGAGGGAGTGTTGATGTATATGTAACTTTGGAATGTATTTCACTTGTATTTCTTATATATTGTAACCCGATGTTTATTCCAGGATGTACTTGAGTTATGTCATGCCCCGATGTTCCTACC
Source organism: Pseudotsuga menziesii (assembly GCA_001517045.1). Taxonomy (NCBI): domain Eukaryota; kingdom Viridiplantae; phylum Streptophyta; class Pinopsida; order Pinales; family Pinaceae; genus Pseudotsuga; species Pseudotsuga menziesii. Next base: position 313,539 of record LPNX011128440.1, on the reverse strand, counting down.
AATAAGTTCTATAATGTAAACAAGTCATGTCAAGTCATTGTGGGTAACCCTCCTATTGGCTAAGGCTTAAAGTCCCCGCAGTTCCGGGGCACTAGGGTTATTAGACTCTCCTAGAGAGGTCAGCCCTAGTAGGGTTTAGTCAAGTCGGGAATTAGTATAAATAGAGAGTTGGCCTCGCTGTTTATCACACATCTCATACGCACTCAAGTGTGGCGCATAGTTGAGGAAGGAGAAGACACTGGGGCTAGATAGAAAGAAGGTTACTGCTGTCGGGAGATCACTTACTGTTTTGTGTTCTACTTTTTGGTGTTGATTCTATCTCTGAGGAAGGTGTGGGGTTTTCACCATTTATGGTTTCCCCGAGGATAAACACTGTGTTCATTGTCTCTTGTGTTTGATTTTTATGCTTGTTATTCTCTTAGTTAAAGATCCTAATGTATTGCTAGCTTAATGATAAAAATCTAACATAATTGACTCCTTACAGACTCCTATTCAGTCGCTATCCCAGCTGACTTACTATATTCAGCCAACAGGTTGTTTTTCATATTCTAGCAACACATAAAAAAGGCACTATCGGCCTAACTTACAAAGATGCCTTAACGCATGTGGTTTCCGTTGGATCTAGACGAGCTTGTACCCATGATCGTTAAGGACTGTCGTTTTCTCAGCGTTATGCCTTACTGTCATTGTCAAGTCGTTACACTATTTGCACGCCTGCTTCTGCTGATATTCTGCCATGTCATCTCGTATCTCATTCTGTCCTTCTACTGTGGTTTGCTCATCTGGCTCAGCTTCCTCGTCCCACGCCTTCTCTTTGTCTTGTTCTGCTCTTTCCTTCTTCTGTCGCAACATCCTTCCCTTTTCCTTGATTCTCCTTCCTCTTCTCTTTTATGTTCTTCTCCACACTTAGGAATAATTTTATATGAATTCTTCCCTACTGTCCCGATGCCCAACAATGTCGATGGAATATATTGTACCCATTCTAACAATAGCTATGATTACTGAAATGACTGATGTTGGTGTTTTCGAGGAAATATTATTACAACTATGCAATTAGAAGAAGATTGATTTATCACAGGATATCATCAAAAAGTCGAGAAGGCACGATAGAAATATTTCCATGACTACCATATCAAGTGTAAGAAGTTTTGGATTGGAGACCTTCTTCTCCTCTACGACAGTAAGTTTTTGAAGCATCCTGGAAATCTTAGAACACATTGGTTGGGACCATATATTGTCATGTGGGTCACTGAAGGAGGATCAGTGCAATTGCAAGAGTTAGATGGCACACCCTTTAATGGGTTGGTGAATGGAAGTCGGCTAAATCCTTATCAAGATAGCTGCACTTTGGTCGATTGGTAGTATGAAAAAAAAAGGAGAAGTAGTCGCAGAATTTATGAGTGTTATTGTTGCAAAAGTTATTAGTGGTTTTTGCAAGATTATGAGTGTTTTTATCATAGACTAGATGTTTGTTGTAGAATAATAAATGTTGTCGCATACTACATGTCTATCGCAAGACAAAAACTGTGTCGCGGGCTCTATGCATGTTGCAAGAAAGGAATTTATGTCACACGATGAATTATGGTCACAACTTACAGTTGGCCAGCAGTTAATTTGAGGACGCGGGGGATTTTGACGACATACTTTTTTGTCACTTCTGCCATTAATGCACAATAACTACCATTGAAATGACATGTGAAGTGATGGTTTGATTGTCGGTTTTCTTGCAATGATTAAAACAATTGCTCCATGTGACGAAAATCACCACCACCTTCTCCATTTATGGAAAGATCTTGTGAATGAATGACTTAGTGAACTAGTAAACATATTTCATCTTTGCGCTAAAGCATCATTCATTCTATTGCATCCGACTGAGTGAGATTTCTGTGTTGAACTATGTGTCTACAATTGTAAGAGTCGAAGCTATTTTTCACATAGTATTGTCATTTCTGTCTCAAGAACAAGCATCGAGACACCATCACCTACACCAAACATGGAAGAACATACAAAGGATGTTTCATAGCCAGAGTCGATGTATGAAGTGATTTTACGGCTGAACCAGCCTATTACATCAAAGAGGAAACGTTCTATCCATGGAACCAGTCGAAAACCACGAGAAAAATCACCTCCACCATATGAAGAAGCAACATTATCTGCATCCATGTTGCCATATTATGTTATGCCAAGGACAACAAATGCACTAAAGGTCACTATTGGTAAAAATTCCAAGTATCCATTGGTCGTGCCAGAAATACCTAAAGGAGTTCTGGTAACGACGAATATTATTCCCAATTTGCAGAAAATGTGATTCATTGACCATGACCTTCGAAAGTTCACGGAGCTTGCAATGAACAAATACATGACCACTATCATGGAAATTGAGGATGGCCCTATCCACATAGTTCTCATGGAATGGGAGAGAGGATTGGATAAATCTAGAATGTTGTCGTTGATGCACATGCCACATTTGGGATGCACAGCAGAAGTTAATGCATGTGTGAAACATTTGCTAGTATTTTTTCATGGAGGATGTCTATGGATCGACAAGAAGATCTCAGTGGATGTCGATTTGATAGAATCTATTACAAGACTCCCCCTTGCAGGAGTTGAACCAGCGCCATTCTTCCCTGGAAAAGACCAAGATACAGCTTTGATGAACTGAATGAGGCAGAAGTATGATTTGATGAGGGATAAACAAGGTTTTTTCATCATCTCCATAAATTACATGATATTTCAATTTGCAGCCAAGGTTCTGTCCAGTAAACTTCTCAAAAAGATGTGTCTGAACCAATGCATCAGCAGAATAATTGTTGTAGCAGAGCAGTGCGCAGCAGGTGTCCAGATGAACTAGTCAACCTATTTTTTGAATGAGTTGTTAGCGGATGCTAAGGATGCACAAGAAAAGGGTAACTCCTTTAAAAATTCCTAGTTGTTCTTACAAGGAGAGGCACTTAGTCATTTCGTTAGGAAGCAGGCCATAATCACTAAGGAAATCGTCAAACGGTTTCGTAATATTATCAGATTCTCAGTTGGGGCCCATCACATTTTCTTGGAGCCATGATAAGACCCGTAGTAGTGTTTTGCCACACATTTTCAGCTAACTGATGTGGACATTGACACAATTATTCAAGACTAGCATGAAGAGTGGAAAGTCCCTATTGCATAGGATCAAATATTTGCAGAAGAGCAATCATGACAAGATGACCCATCAAAGATGAAGAATGGAGACCAGGGAGGAGATCCACCAACAGAAGAAACCCCAAGAAGCTCTCCCACCAACAGCAAAAATGAATCTAGTGCAACCCTGGTAGATCTAGTTGGGGCATAAAAGAAAAAATTCTAAGAAGAGTCATAAGAAGAGAAAGGTCAACTGATCATCTGAAGTCGTCGGTATTACCAATGATGATTACAAACTAATCTTCGATTAGATGGAGGAAGTAGCCAATGAAAGTTGCAAGAAGATGGGCGAAAGGCGTATAGGACTGGTAAGCAGCATTACTGATTTACTACAGACACTTTGTACTGCAATAAAAGAATTAAGACTAGTGGTCGATCAAACGCCATACTCAACTGTGTCGCAAGACCAAGCTAGCACATCTGAAGAGCGACCTGTCGAGGCATCGTTGACGACCCCATGAACAAAGATCCAAGTCGTTGGTCAATCAATTGACTTGGGAATGCTAGAGCTTAATGCAATGGTCAAGGACCTTGGTGATGTGGATTTTTATTTTTCTGCAGTGCCTATGTATCAATTTCTTACCATTCAACGTGCTACAATAGAGGAGATGAAGACACAAGAACGTAATATACTTGATTAACTAAAGTCATCAAATAAAATTATGTCTTCACTGAAGCATTCAGAAAATGAGACTGATACTAAAGCAAAGACCTAGCAGGATGACAGGTAGCGAATGGAAACAACCGTCACATTGACTTGTTGCTACTTCACGGATGAAGGCATCACACCAAAGATGTTTGCAGAATCAAAGGTCTTCAGACTAGGTGAGGTCATCGAGAACCTTTGCAAGAGAGTCACGGAGTTGGAATCGAAGATGATGCCTATTACACTACCAGAGGTACTGGAAGATCGGAAGAAGGCAGCAATTGAGGCTACGCAAAATATTGAAGAGGCAGAAGTACTATGTGCTAAAGTGGTTGAACAGGTTTAACAATCATGGGAAGCCTTAATTGATGACGAAGAGCTAGAACAGGTTACAGATCCGTTGCATATTACGGAGGTAGAATATAACAAGCTGAAGAATGACCTGAAGAAACTACCAACAGTAGATAAAATGGCCAAGGCTATCGACATGAAGAAATTAAAGCAACAAGTAGCTAAATTGCAAACCCAGCAGTAGAAAAGAATCGACCGAGTCACAGAGTTGTAGGCAGAAGAAGAAAATGTAACAGGTATTACTCAACCTATTTATGAAAAGGTACGACAAGATTTGGATTCAACGGAGATTACAACTTCGGAACACATCAGTTCCAAAATTGGGGAAAAAATGAAGACAGTGCAGGAAGAAGTACAACAGGAAACTAGACAAGTTATGAAAATATTTCAGGATTTTTAGAGTAAGGTCACATTGAACGAGATTTCAGACTGATGTGGCTCGAGAAGATCCATAGGTGAGTGTTGGGGGCATGTTTCCCTTAGGAAAAGACAAGAAGAGATAACCAGAATAATGCTTGGGAAGATGAGGATTCTGGTCGCAAGATGAGTAAAAGCCACGACAAAAGGAGCCATGACAAAAGAGGAGTAAAGCAAGTTGGAAAGCAGAATTAAAATTATTTTTGGTAAAGTGTTAGTTAGACTAAAATCTTGCTTTTAGTAATAAAGCATGATTGTAATTTGGGACGATAGTGCCTATTTTTAGATGTAATGGGATGGGTTAAAATAGAAAGACAACCTATTGACTAACAGTTGGGAGTCAATCGACGATTGAAATCAAGAGTGTAAAAGGAGAAAATATTATAAATGCATCGACCCAAGCTGTGTGTGGGTTGATCAATTAGCGGCCAGGAAGAGGATCGATCCAAGATGTGTGCGAAACAGCCATTCAGAGATGAGAGAAGAGAAAGAGACTAAAACCAAAGAGCATGAGATAAGAGAAGGGTGTATGAATTGTAAAGAAGATCCAAAGAAGAGTCTACAAGCTGAGTGCGCGGACCAAAGGCTCCAAACAATTTCTCATGCCAAATGAAGAGCACCTTTGTTGTTTTTCCCAGATGGGTTTCCACGTTATATCTTGTCTCTATGTGTCTTTAATGTCTGTGTTTATGTCGAATCCATATATGTTGTGAATGAGTCAATTTGAATGTGTTGTGTAGACTCTGAAGTGAATGAACTTATGTATATATGTGTCGCACACCAAATAAGTTAAATATGTGTTAATGATTTATGTTATATTCTGTCATATATGTCTACGGATCACAAGGCTATAGTCTTGAATGAATGTATGAAAAATGAAGTGTATTTCCTGGGTTTTGGTCGAGTGATCAGATATTACTGTAAGGAAATCCCTGACATAACTGCAAAAGCCTGGTTTTGAAAGTTCCCATAAGATATCTCGAGTGAGACTTCATCTACATCGTAGGTGTTGTTGACGGAGTTCTCCTCTATTGGGTCCATATCTTGGGTTTTGTTAATGAACAAAGGATCTGAACCTGGGTCGACAAAAGGTAAGCCAACACATTTCTCCAACAATAGGAAACAAAGAGATGAAACCACCAACCCAAGCCTAAAAAAATGTAGGAAATATGAATCCTCATAGTGGCGAAGAAACACATTCCAATCAGTGAAAATAAACAATGCATAAGATGACTCTTGCCAAAAGAAACAAATGAACCTCACCCCATTAAAGAGAAACCCCAACTAGCAATAAAGAAAAAAAGAGGTAGATTCGTTGCAACCTCCATTTCTCCTAAAGCATTGGACGAGGGGCAGACGTCATGACATTTACAAGTTTGACAACAACATTTAACATGCAATAACTATGGACTGACAAGACAACTACATATACATTTATCATCAATCAATAATAGCTCGCATGGTATATGAGGTGTTGAATATGAGTTGTCATTGATGTCAAAGGATCAAAGGATAAAAGGATCATGTTGAATATGTGATATCAAAGGATCAAAGATCAAATAAACTAGAAGCCAAAAGAATCAGATTGAATTGCTATGAGACTTCCTCTCACACAACTAGCTTGAAGAAATACATATGGGAGAATGTGGAAGTCACATGAAAGCAATTATCCCACCATGACATTGGTCGCAAATGCACATATAATCATAAATATATAAGAACATTGAAAATGACATATTCAAAAATACCATTTGTGTGACTTATGAATTAAAAAAAAACAAAATTGTGTGTCAAAAGTCCCACAAAGAATATGTTATGTGGTACAAATATTTGTAAGGCAACATAAGTGACAAACCGACGTGTACAAAATTCCCACAAGGATGTTGGCATATGTGCGTCATACGCTACACAAGGATGAAATGCAGAAAGAGGCACGCCGACATAGATCCTAACTTGTTGAAAATGAAATCCAGTGGGGCGTTATCCGAAGTTAAGGTACTTCACCAAGTGGATACATATCTTGAGTCAAGGAGATTATAAATAAGCAAGAGATGTATGTGTTGAATTAAGCTTGTGAAAAATGAATATCTAAGATAAAACTCTTTGACAAGATTCATAATTTCTTTGGGGTATCAGTGGCTCATTGATCGCAAAGATTATCTTTATGTAGCAGAGATGCAGTGCACAATACAGTCAGTGATGAACAACGAATAAGTGCGCTAAAAGAAAAGGATACCCGTATCTTGGATGTACGAAGATATTGCTTAGTAAAAACACAGATCACAATGAAGTAAGTGTAACTAAGTCAGAGATTCTATTTAGAAGCAAAAGACATATTAGCTAAGAAGACGTAGATCATAGATATTTTCACACATCGTGTTTTTTTGGGTAACTGTCTATTCAAACACAGATCAAAAAGTTACAACAACTGTGGATTGTGAAGATAAGGTATTTTCTCTATTTGCATTTTCTATACAGTCATATTTCATATGAGAAAGGTCAAACAGGGAAAGGAGAAGAGGATCACAACCTCCTTCCATTCGATGTTGGAGAATACAATCAAGGTATGGCGACATCCTTTCTACGGGTGCATATAAAACTCCAGGGGTCATAGCCTCCTTCCAGTTGGTGCTGGAGAACAAACAAAAGTTGATGCTTTCACAACTAGAGAGCGCAAGTTTTCCACTAGTTGGGGCTTGAAGGCACAAGTCATAGTTTGCGTATTCAAATTGATATATATTCAGTTCAGTTCCCGAAGATCGTGATTTGGTGCTTAAGCAGATTGAAGTTGTTGCAGGTCAATGCCAGCATCCCGTAGATTGTACTTGGGATCATGTCAACACCTGAAATGAATGGGTGCTCATGTTTGGAAACTATAATCTCCCACTAATGTAATTACACATAAATATTTATAGATATACATTTGTTCTCAATTATTTGTGCGATGTTCTGATTAATCTTGTGAATACTATAAAGTTTTAAATCTGCGAAAATATGCATAAGTTAAAATTATACATATTTGTGAAATTACTGATTCACTCCCCCACCCAGTAATAATTTAATTCAACATGAGGTAAGCGTAATAATAAGTTATATCTTCTATCTAAAACGATCGATGGAGGAGATCAGGATCTGTGGAGATATGAGGTTGGGGATGCAATAATATAAAAGGTGTCGACATTAAAAAAATCACTAGCCTCTCATTAAACCCCAATCTCAAAGTCATGTGAAACCAACAAACACTGCAAAAGCCACAACGTCTATGTATGGATTAAATAAAACATATTAATAATAATAATAATAATAATAAAACATTAAAACTCGATGACATCACCCCACCTCCCCCTTCTCGAGAGGGAAAATCAAGGGCGACGTCACCCCTACCTTAACCAATTAAATTTTTTTAAACTCTGTTTTACAAAAAAAACACATTAAATGCACAATAAAAGTAGACGATCCACCATCAAAAAACCATTGGAAAACTACAATTGGTAGCATAAATAAGGGCAAATAATAGGGTCGACGCAGTGCATAAATATCCCTTATATAATAGATGATAAATAGATAGTTTCTTTCTCCTAAACTTTGAACGTCATTTCTATAGAGCTCAAAAACTTGTAAATGTAAAACTTTCCCCAACTTATCAAATAATCCAAATGGTATATCTACTTACAAGTCTTCCTAGCTTTGTTCGAATTTTATTAAAGTGGGAAGAAATTCCAAAGAGCGGTTTAATCAATCCTCTGAATTAGAGATAAATAAAATTCCTTATCTACCATAATAATTGTAAATATAATATTTAAAGATTTATAATTAATAAAATTATATTTATGAATTTATAATTAATAATATATATTTGGTTTTGTTTGCTTATATTTTTGTTAAGAACATTAATTATAATAATAATAATAAATATTTTATCAAAAAATAATAATTTATTTTTATGTAGTTGAAGAAATATTAAAAAAAATCATAGTAAAAAATTTAATATTAATGTTCAACTATATCGTAAAGCTGTGGTTTCAATCTCTATAGAAAAAGTAAAGCAAAAATACAAACCAAAAACAAATGAAATATTAGCAATAAAGCTACTTAATACTTTCCTTTTAAAATGAATTGAATTAGTGACAACGTTTTGAGTATTGTCTCTTATAATAAATTGAATTAATGACATTAAGTTGAGTATTGTCTCTTAAGATAAAGTGAATTAGCAGCATTTAGTTGAATATCATTTTGGTTTAAAGTGTTTAAGAAAAGAGCTTATCACTTATAAACTAGATGGTAGTTACGATATATGCCTTAAAAAATGGAAGTAGAATCAAATTTATATTTTTTTTTTTATGGTGTATTGCTTGATAACCACAATTACAATCCAACTAAATTCATCAGCTTATTTAATTGTATTTAGTTTGGATATATTAGAATTCCAATTTGTTTGGAAAAAAAATTGTTTAAAAAAAAACAAATTTTATTGTAAATGTATAAGAATTAATCAAAATTTAATAATTAAATTTATGGATGTATAAGAATTTAAAATGATTATTAGAAGCTTATAAACATATAAGAATCAATCAAAGTTATATAGTTAAATTTATGAATGTTTAAGAATTTACAATGATGATGGAAAGCTTATAAATATATAAAAATTAATTGAAGTTTAAAAATTAAATTTATGAATATATAAAATTTTACAATGATTAAAAGTTTGATTATGTTTATATGAAATTGAAGACTATTCTTTAGAAATTTGGTTGAACATATAACCACCCAAGATCCATCTAAAAGGGAATCTACCACGCACCCAAAGGGATCAAATCTCTTAAGGTGTAAACCCTTTTTAACAGTAGAAATGTGTAATTCAATGTTTATAGTTTTAGTTTATCTAATTTATGTTATTTTATATATATGCAATTCTAAATAATTTAAATTTAATTTAAGCCAACAAGTTATTTTTAATAATATTTATTATTTTTTATAAAAGAAACTTGACACGAAAGGAGTTACAGATCTCTCCCCTATAGAATCCAATGTACATCTTCGGTGTAACAAGGTGCAAACCTTTTTTTAGAGTAAAAATGTGTAATCCAATGTTTATGATTTTAGTTTATCTAATTTATGTTATTTATATATATACAATTTTAAATAAATTTAATTTAATTTAAGGCAACAAGTTATTTTTAATAATTTTTTATTATTTTTTATAAATTACACATCTCTTCTTACTTGGCTGTAAAATGCACCTCTTAGATGTAACAATTATTAATTACTGTATATTTTAATAAATAAATAAACATATATCTTTCACTTTTATTTAAATTTACTTAATTTACATAAATCTTTTAAATATCACAAATTTACATTTTTTAAATACTTTTAATTATTCAATAAATTTAAAATTAAATATTTAAATAACTAAAGAAATTCACCTTCAAATTACTTTAACAGTAACCATTGATTCTAAATTGCAATTTTAATAAAGAAATTATTTTAAATAACAAAGAAATTACCTTTCAAATTAATTTAGTCTGTAACTATATGCAATTAATCTTAAATTGCAATTTGTATAAAAATAAGAAACAGTAAGTGCTCACTAAAACACTCCTGGAATCTAGTAAGCCAATTTTTGCTTAAAATAAAATTTGGAGTGCTCAAATTTTTTGATCTAAGTAGTTTTAAAATAAAGCATAAAGCATTTAGTTTGAAATAAATCATTACAATCGCTGAAATAACAAAATTGCAAAATAACAATTTCAAAAAACAATTATGGCAAGCTTTTATCAAAAATTGGCCAAATAAAACGAGGAGTTTTATTTGTAGTGTATCCTACTAGTAAAAATAAAAATAGAGAAGTTACACATTGGAAATTTAATAAGGTACACATTACATTAATAAAGATAAAAACACTTTGCCTAATCTTCATTAATTAATTGGATCAATGTGCGATAGGGCCACCACGAATCTCTCTAGCAGAGGACATTGGAAAGGAAAATTGTTGACTTGCCTCTATTATCTGGATCCATATATTTTGCTAGAAAATTGTTGACTTGACTATATTATTTTATCTATATATTTGCTCGTGAGCGAAAAACCGAGGATAGAAATTGCCACGATCACTTGTTATGGATTTTTCTTCATTTGTTTTTCAAGTTTCTGTCTATTTTCACGGCACTGGCAATCCTCGAGTATATTATATATTTATTTAATGATTGAATAGTGTCATCTTCAATTGCTGCGTAGGTCCTCGATAATGCCTGACAAATAATTAGTTTGCCATACCCGATTCAAAATAGATCATCCATGGCTGAAGAAATCAAAGCAGTAAATCGTATTTCTGGCCAGGAACTGCCAGTAATAATTAACATTATCAATTGAATAATAAATATTTTTGGATACATTCAACTTTTCATTCTAAAACTCTCCTCCTGTTTTGCACCCTTGCTTTTCAATGTTTTCATATAAGCCTTCCAGACTTCCTCTACTCATCCCAACACGGTACCCTAATTTGGGGCCCAACTCCTCCAAAGATGTCGATGCTTCCAAACTTGGTAGCTCTTCTAGCGTAGACTACCCACTAAATCAGAGCATCCTCTAAGAGATAGTAATCGAAGCTTTGTCAGCTGCGCCAACCCCACCAGGCTCTTCAGCTTCACACACCGGTCTGCCCGCAACTCTTCCAAACATACCAATGTGCCCATGCTGGGAAGCTCTTCTAAATTAGAGCACCCTGCAACATCTAGGGATCTAAGCTTTGTTGCGTGTTCCAATCCCCGTATTCTCTTCAGCTTCGCACACCCGTTTGCCTGAAACTTGTCCAAAGATGTCAATGTTTCCAAACTTGGCAGCTCTTCTAACTCAGACAACCCACTAACATGTAGGATTCTAAGCTTTGTTGCGTGTTCCAATCCCCGTATTCTCTTCAGCTTCACACACCCGTCTGCCTGGAACTTGTCCAAAGATGTCAATGTTACCAAACTTGGCAGCTCTTCTAACTCAGACAACCCACTAACATGTAGGATTCTAAGCTTTGTCGCGTGCTTCAAACCCGGTATGCTCTTCAGCGTCACACACCGATCTACCAACAACTCCTCCAAAGATGTCAATGTTTCAATACTTGGCATCTCTTCTAACTCAGACAATCCACTAACATATAGTATTCTAAGCTTTTTCGCGTGTTTCAACCCCCTTATGCCCTTCAGCCTCACACACCCGTCTGCCCGCAATTCCTCCAAAGATGTCAATGCTTCCATACTTGGCAGCTCTTCTAAATCATACAACCCACTAACATTAAGGACTCTAAGCTCTTGCAGGTACTCCAACCCCTGTATGCTCTTCAGCTTCACACATCCGTTTGCCTGCAACTCCTCCAAAGATGTCATTGTTTCCATAGTTGGCAGCTCTTCTAACTCAGATAACCCATTAACATGTAGGAATCGAAGCCTTGACAGCTGCGCCAACCCTCGTATGCAATTCAGCTTCACAGACCCGTCTGCCACAAATTCCTCCAAAAATGTCAATGTTTCCATACTTGGCAGCTCTTCTAACTCAGGCAACCCACCAACATGTAGGATTCTAAGCTTTGTCGCGTGCTCCAATCCCGGCATGCTCTTCAGCTTCACACACGCGTCTGCCCGAAAGTCCTCCAAAGATGTCAGTGTTTCCATAGTTGGCAGCTCTTCTAATTCGGGCAACCCACTAACATGTAGGATTCTAAGCTCTGTCGCATGCTCCAACCCCCGTATGCTCTTCAGCTTTACACACCCGTCTGTCCGCAACTCGTCCAAAGATGTCAATGTTTCCAAACTTGGCAGCGCTTCTAACTCGCACAACCTACGAACATCTAGGATTCTCAGTTTTGTCGCGTGCTCCAAACCCCATATGCTCTTCAGCTTCACACACCCGTCCGCCCGCAGCTCCTTCAAAGATGTCATTGTTTCCATGCTTGGAAGCTCCTCTAAATCTGAGCACCCTGTAACATTTAGTAACTGAAGCCTTGACAGCTGCGCCAACCCGGCTATGCTCTTCAACTTCACACACCCGTCTGCCCGCAACTCCTCTAAAGATGTCAATGTTTCCATACTTCGCAGCTCTTCTAAATCACAGCATCCTGTGACATTTAGGAATCGAACCATTTTCAACCCACAAACATATAGGATTCTAAGCCTTCTCTTCTGCTCCAACCCCTCTATGCTCTTCACCTTCACACACCCGTCTGCCCACAGCTCCTCCAAAGATGTCATTGTTTCCATGCTTGGCAGCTCTTCTAACTCATACAACCCGCTAACATCTAGGATTCTAAGCTTTGTCGCGTGCTCCAGCCTCCGTATGCTCTTCAGCTTCACACACCCGTCTGCCCGCAACTCCTCCAAATATGTCATTGTTTCCATAGTTGGAAGCTCTTCTAATTCTGGCAACCCACGAACATGAAGGATTCTGAGCTTTGTCGCGTGCTCCAACCCCCGTATGCTCTTCACCTTCACAAGCCCATCTACACGCAACACCTCCAAAGATGTAAATGTTTCCAAACTTGGCAGCTCTTCTAACTCAGACAACCCACTACCATGTAGGATTCTAAGCTTCGTCGCGTGCTCCAACCCCCGTATACACTTCAGCTTCACGCATCCCTGTGCCCTCAACTGCTCCAAAGATGTCAATGTTTCCATACTTGGCAGCTCTTCTAGCTCAGACAACCCAATAACATGTAGTATTCTAAGCTTTGTCGCGTGTATCAACCCCCTTATTCTCTTCACCTTCACACACCCGTCTGCCCGCAACTCCTCCAAAGATGTCAGTGTTTCCATAGTTGGAAGCTCTTCTAATTCGGGCGACCCACTAACATGTAGGATTTTGAGCTTTGTCGCCTGCTCCAACCCTCGTATGCGCTTCAGCTTCACACACCCATCTATCCTCAACTCCTCCAAAGATATCAATGTCTCCATACTTGCCATATCTTCAGACTCAGACAACAACCCTCGTATGCTATTCAGCTTCACAGACCCGTCTGCCACCAATTCCTTCAAACAGATCTCTGGCTGGCTGGGAAATAGCATACCATCATCAGGGTCCTTTGAAAAGAATTCCCTTCATGGATTCAAAAATGCTATTCTCTCTCACAACATAAGAGGCGTTGGGTCCGCGTCAAACCAAAGGGCCCTAAAAGGACTCGCAAGCAAGTTGTTTCCCTCTATTATGTTCATTCAAGAGACTGGTCTTTTATCTTGTGGATGGGGACGAAAAATCCATATTTTTGGGATTCGTTTTTCACATGGATAAGAGGTGAATCCGACGATCTAGCTTTGGGTTGGGACAACGATACATGACCAGAAATATTTTTGGGATTAAAAGAGGTGGTTTACTATAGGGCTAATCCACTTGTCATAATGTCATATTTATTCATAGTGGCTCAACAAAAGTATACATATCACTTATAAGAATTGAACCTAGGTGGAGAGCATAGCATTCATTCCTCTCAGCCACTCAAGCTACAACCAATAGACAAAATCTGTGCTCTTCATCACCACTCTTCTCCCTAAATAATATTATCAACATCTCAATAATATTATCAACATGGGTGATCTAGATTCATTTTTCACAACACTTAAATTTAAATTTAGAGTGCATCATCTAAAAGTGACCCACTCTCCAACTATGTTTCTCACCTCAGCAACCTCTACCTTTTGGTTGACATTGAACCTTTGGATATGGGACAGAATAAGCGGATTGGTGATCGAGACATCTCTAAAAGGCTTTATCATTTCCTTGTAAAAGAATCTATTATACTCACATTATCATCTTACAAGTATGAATTTATCAAGTCGACTCATTCTAATCGTTATCTTATCACACTATAAATCTCTATTAAAGCAACAAAATTTCATGTGCATTTCAAATTCAGTGCTTATTGGCTTCTCTATGATGACTTCACCCTTATTAATGTCCTTCCAACAAAACCTCAACAATATAAAAGGCTTTACCAAGTCCTCGGATTTGAAGATGTTCAAAACAAATGATCAAAATCTCATTGTTATTGAATCAAATTAAGCTGACAAGTTAGCCTCCTTAGCATGTTCTTAGGTGGACAAGGAAACCCTAGAAGAAATTGCCATGTTGGAATAAGAAAAGGTCTGGCTTAGTCGGAAGCAAAATGGAAAATGAAGAGCACATCCCTATGGCTCTAAGTAAGGGATAATAATACAACAATTTTCCAACATTAGGAAAATAGAAGGAGAGATACTAAAACAATCTAGAATGTTAAGAACAAATAGATTCATGATTGTTATGATTTCTCCTTGATCTCTCTAGAAACAATCCAACATTACAAATCTCTTTACTCATAAACCCCAAGACAAAACATGTGGGATATTATAGCCATCTCATCCTTCTTCAAGGGGTGTTTATCTCCTTTGTAGGTTGAAGAAATTCGAAGTCATGTCACTAATTTTGAAGTTCACAAAGATATGCTCTCGTTTCAAGCAAGCAAGTCTCTGGGACCTGATGGGTGGAAGTCTGAATTTTTTACTCACTTATGGGGCCTAATGGTTGAAGAGCCTATAGAAATTGTTGAAGAATCAAGAATCTCTAGTAAGATACATTTTGATTTCAACTCAAATTTCATTGCTAATATTCCAAAGTGTGAAACTCCTAACGGTTTTGATCAATATCAACCTATTCCCCCTCCGTAATTGTATTTATAATTTTATATCTAAAACCATTGCTCATCAAATCAAGCCTATTTATCCTCCAACATCTCTTATGAACAATTTGGATTCCTATACCAAAGGATTACTCATGAAGTCATCTAAGTCACCCAAGGAGCCCCTTACTTCATCAAAACTAAATCTCAATCCTCCTTCATGTTGAAAATCAACCTCTAAAGCTTTTGACAAGGCAAATTAACTCTATCTTCATCTTATCCTCACTCAAATTGGATTCCCTAATGCCTTTATAAATTAGATCGAAGACTGTCATCAAAGTGTTTTATTTTCCATCATCATCAATGGATCTGCCTCATCTTTATTTAATCCTTCCAAAGGACCATATTAAGGTTTCTCGCTTTCCCCTTGATATTCTTGATAGTAGCAAACACTCCTAGAAGATTTATCAACTTTGAAAGACTAAAAGGGAATCTTATTGGGGTTAAAATTTTAGGTCACCTCTTTATCTCCTGGATTCTTTTGTTAATGACATCCTAAAGTTTGGGAAAGCCTCCATTCCAAAAGAAAAATGTCTAGATAAAAGCCTCAAGATGTTTTCCTTTGCCAAATGTATGTAGAACAACTTCAAATAATCCTCCATATCTTTATTCCATGTTCCTACTACTCATAAGCCTCTAATTATCTTACTCCTCCCTTTCCAAAGGATACATCTGTCTCATGTTTCAAATACCTAGGATTTATTCTCAATGCAAATGACTACAAAAAAAGGAATGGCATTGGTTGAACGATGAAATTAGCAAAAGACTTGGGCTATGGTACTATAGATGGATGTCTTTGGCATGAATATTAACTCTCGTCAAAAGTGTTATTGAATTTATCCTAGTTCACTTGATGTCACTGGCTTATATTCCGAAAGCAGTGCTAAACAAGTTTGGAAAATAATTCTCAACCTCTGTAGGGTCGAGAAATAAGGAAGAGGAAAGCATACCTCTATGCAAATGAGAACTTCTATGCAAATTGTAAGGACATGGATGTTGGGGAATGAAAAATATCCATCTCTTCTCTTAAGCCCTTGCACCCAAAACTATCTGGAGACTTATCTTTCATAAAGGAATTTGGCAAGATTGCATCTATTTGAAGTATATATCTATGTGTTCAATACTCTATTGGATCCACTCAATTATTACTCCATCAAGTGGAGGATATTCCTTTTGAAGAGCTATCAACAAAAAAAATCACATGATTGGGAAGGATTTATCCTGGAATCCAAGAAATAGAAAATTGATTCTGCTTGGAGTTGATCCTATTCTAGGTTTCCATCATAGGATGTACTTCCCGGATACAACCTCGCTACACTTTCTCTTCGCACTCTCACAATCTCTCTCACACAATCACAGAGATTGCTTACAATGCTACAATACGATACACAACCGTATTACAATGCTTTCTTTTTATAGGGGAATTACCATGGGAAAATACTACGGATCACCCAATACCATGGGTCTACAAATTGTTTGCCAACAAACATCCCAAAAAAAATCCTTCGGGGGCTTCGCCCCCGCACCCTCCAGTTGGGATGAGTGTACAATAAACTTGGGGTATAAACACGGCTGAAATAACATCTATGAATCTGGAAGATCAGGATCCACAACCAACACTTCACTTTTGCATCCATACTATGAGTAAACCTACGAGTAGGAGGAAAGATGTCAACGGGAGAATTCCTTAATTCTCATTGTTTCTGACCACTATCAGATCGAGAGCACTCTGGTCGAGTTTCTAACCCTTGGTATTTCTTAGCATTGGGCCTCCCTCCTTTCTTACGGGTCTTTTATTCTCGCTTCATACCCTGACTAGTGGGACTAAAATCTTGTACTCCAACAGAATTCTGGTTTTTGTGGACAATTGCAGAGGATGCTTTATCAAGAGGGTCAGGGACATGGGATACTTCTACTTGACTCACCAAAGGCGGAATAACATGGGAATTGGAAAATTCATATAAAAATTGTTCCCAAGTTTGATTTCGTTGCTTCAGTTTTCTTGAAACCAACATCCTAATAAGACCATGGTGATATAAGCAAAACCTATGGTTTTCCATGTTCTTCTGAACTTGGGAGACCATTTTCCCCAAACTTTTCCAGAAATAGAACAAAAAATTGATAAGCCTACCGAATTCAAAATGCGATAATAATCGGAAGTGACGGGATTTGAAAGTGGAAAACCTACCTTCACAGGTGATGAGCTTGGTAATGACCACCAGAGGATTGATGAATTCTTCTCTAAGCCAGAACTTCGAAAACCCTTTTTCACCTTTCATAGTAAAAAGCTTCGGCTTAAAGATGAAATCATAACTTTGGCGCTACAGCTTGAAATTTTTAAACTAGAGTTCGTTGGTTCGTGAAGTCTCATAGCATGCACGACTGATTCCTCTGAAACTTGAAATACCAATGGCCCTACCCTTACCCTATGACCATCAAAACGAGGGCGAATTACGCTCAAAATCAAATACTGGCATGCCTTTAACCATTCGTTGTAATCATGGTAGTGCTCTGTGGTGGAGGTGACCGAGCCTCATGTGCCATAACTCACATGGACTGATAGTGTGATGAACCATATCTTGAATGTATTTCCTAAGTACCTTATAAAGTCCTCCCTCTCGAACTCCAGTAAGGTACCCAATTAAAAACTATGGATTGAATGAGATAGGGGCCAATTAAAACCACTAATGATTATGCATATAACAATTTTAGTGATCATAGATCATGTTGGCATTAAAAATTATGGATGGGAAAATTTTAAGGATCCATAATTTTCTTAGTGTAAATACCTTCGGGAATCTTACTAATTCTTAAAATTCCAAACATAAATTGTATGGCCATTTAAAAAAAAACAAATTTATAAGGATTTTATATACTTTTGAGACAATTTTGACGATTAAAAAATATTGTGAATCATTTTTTTGAAAACAAAATCTCTAAAATTTACCCATGAACTAAATTTCACCCGTAAAATTTTCTTTAGATAAATCAATGAAATAATATCCAATTAAAACCACTTCAAGTTTTTTATTTAATTAAATAACTAAACAATTACTAAACCTTTAAATTTTGATAAAGTTTAGTCTTATTGCATATATTTTTAGCAATATATTTATAAAAAAAATATTATGTAAACTAAAAACTTTTTTTTTTCAACAGATTATGTAAACTAAAAACTTGCTATCAGCCTTTTATTTCACTTTTGTATGATTTTAAATATCAAACTTCCATGTGTATGATTTTAAATATCAAACTGATGATGTTTGGTACGACTGAAATCCATGGGCAACTTCAACTCTATTTTTGATTCGTTAAACGCCCACCGCCTCCATAAAGAAAAGGCTCCACGTGTTCCGCAGCATCTCAACCCACTCATGTTTCCCACCTGCGGTCGTAGTGGCTGACCAACAATGATAGCGCGCCAAGCCTATCTCTTTGTACGTGGGTCAATACACGTCACATGGATGGCATCTGCAACTTTACGAAATTACGATCAGAAAAATTAGTTGGCCCTCGGGCCTCACACACCAGCAGTAGTGTAATAATTAAAGTGTCACACCATTACAAAAGGTGAAGTCATAGCAGTTTGTATTTATTTTAGTACAATAATTCAATTAAAGTAAGGTACTATAAATCTGTGTATAGTACAATAATTCAAGTAAAGTAAGGTACAATAATTCAATTAAAGTAAGACTCACTGAGGAATTTAATTACCTTTTTGGAGTTGGGAATCGGGATATTTCAGTTTAAGTGAAGACGAATAATATTTAGTTTATTGCAGGTTATTTAATGCAGCGGTAATAGGCTTCATGTAACTTAAATTTTACACTGATTGAAATTAAATAAACATGAAATAATCTATTAAAACTATTACCGCTGCATTAAATAACCTACAAAATCTAAATATTACTCTCGGTAAAGAAAACCCGTGTGTGATATCTCTTTACCTCTAGTGAAAAGTGTAATAATGGAAGGCCATCAACCTACCTCTCTTTCTCTTCTTACATTTACTCGTAGCATTAGTAGCCTACAGTCGAATTTCTCATTTTTCTCTTTCGCTCACTACCTATCCCATTTCCGCTCCCCTCAAAACCCAAATACCTTCCTATTTGCAATATTACGTAAATCGTACCAAGTTAATAAAATATAGTTTAATTATAAGTAAGGTTTATAACTTGCTTTTAAATTTTGGCATGTTCTTTTTTCAAAAGAGATGGCAAGTTAATGTTATTTAATAATTTGTGTTCTTTAAAATTAAGGAAAATTGAGAAAGATAAAGGATACCATAATAGAGAGAAGTTAAATTGATTTAATGTTTTTTTTTTTAATAAGGGTAAAGAAAAATAATTTTATGGATTTTAGGGTTATTGGTTTAATAGTATCTTCAAATTCACCTTAATTTACAATTGCATCATTATGTAGAAACCAAACCTAGCTACCTCTAAGCATCTAAGGGTAGACTTACATCCCATATTAACTTGTTTCATTATATCCAAGGAAAAAGAACTTTTAGCCAAGCAAAATTAGTTTAAGGTGGATATGTGAATTCTGAATGTACCTATTAGTTTAGTGTTATATATCATTATTAAGATTATGTAAAAATAATGTGATATAAACAAGAATTATCTCTAAATATATACATATATTTAAGGTACAAATACCTGGATGTTAAAAGGTATATTGTCATTTAAACCCTACTTCCAATACCAATTGTCAACCATTTCTCTAGGGCATGAGGATAAAGTGAAATCTAAATCTAGTATCCAAATTTTAAATAACCCTAAGGATAGGTGTTTATGTTACTTAACAACGATGGAGATGCACATCTTGATCTTAAGATTGAATATATATATATATATATATATATATATATATATATATATAAGTGATTAATAATCTTAGATTTTGCAAGATTTTCTATATTTTAAAAGAGTTCATAATTATTAATATTTTTTATGAAAAAAATAATTTTACAAAGTTAACATGTAAATGAGAATAACATTAAAACTATTTTAATATTAAGAATAGGAAAATATTTTTGAGGATGCGGTTGTCTTTATGAAGGCTTTGATTAATACGTCGATAGGACAAGTTGTGGATGGACTAGTTGGGATGGTCAATTGTGACCCTCCCTGTTCGAAATCATTTTTTCTAAGGATACTACATGATGCCCTAGAGCGCCAGCTATCTGTTGTGAAAATAAATCTAAATCTTAAACTAACAAGTCAAAATCATAAGAACCATCTTATGATTTGGGGTGGAGCTATGGCGATGGAGCACTGTGAACCTAACTGGCCTCGCCTCCTACTTTTGTTCTTACCCTAGCATGGAGTCCGTCCTCTCCCTGAGGGCTTAGTACTTGCCATGAAAACAAAGTGGGAATATATTTGTTTTTTGTATTTCTTTCTGGTGCTCTTCTTACCGGTCTTTTAGGGTTTCTTCTCCTTGGCTATGGTTCCCAGAGCTCCTTTGACATTGACATCCTCCGCTCTTGTGGAAGGGGTTTTTCAGTATCGTCTATGGCTAAGTGACCCTCACTTTTCTCGTGTCGACTACTTGGTGTTCCTGGTTTATGCGGTATTTGGTCTCTCCTGGTTTGTCAGGTGTTCTTGGACTCTTGCTTTCCTGAGCGTCAAACTGTTCTAGGCCTTTGTCTTCTCCTTTAAGGTGGCCTCGGACACTCAGGACCTACTACTTTTATTGTTTTACTACTTTCTGGTAGGTGGGGTGGTGCTTTTAGGGTTTTGACCAGGATATCACTCTGTTTTTCTGGTTTTCCTTCTCGGGTTTCATAAGGGTATCGTGATGATTAATCACGGCTTCATGGGGGGTTGACCTTATAGCTAGTTTGTATTATTTTTTGGCTTTCTCGGGCTTGACTTTCCCTATGGTACCCGTGGTGTCAAGTTTGTCGGTTCTTATCCTTAGAGTTTATTTTTTCCTTGTTTATCACACCCTGTTGGTACCTTGTTGGCTTGTTGGGGTTCCCTCGCTTGGTTTCACTATTGCTTTGATTCACTTGAAAACACTTCGACACACTTTTAGGTCTTACCTATGATGTTTGGGATGTATGCGGGGTCGTGGGTATGTCGTAGCCCTGGGTCTAGTGCATATCTGGAACCTTTTCCTTGTCTTATGAAATAAGTTGGCACTCCTCCTCTTCACCGCAAGACTTCTCATCGAGTTGTGGCACCAATTCGTAGTCTCCCCTTATATTCGCATTGTAACTCTCTTGCCTAGTCATGGTCCTTCTCCGCTTATTCGACCGAAATCTCTTCCCACTCCTTTGGCGGCCACAGTCTTCATCAGTATCACTTACTTCCCCTTGGAACATTTAATTTTACCTCACACATTCTCCCTGGACCTTCTTCAACTCCATACCCATGCCCTTCGCATACAATTGCTTACTCATCGGATTTCATTCTCAAAATCCCTTCTTCACACACCACCATTTTATTCCATGGTTTTAAAGAGTTCAGGTATCTACCTCATGGGCCATGGAAAAATTCCCACTCTGCTTCACTATTTGACTTGAAAGTATCCACAACAATTTCAGTAATATACCCTTCTAAAATGCTATCAACCCAAAATTCGACATCCCTTGATATATTGTTATCGACACACTTCAGTCACTGGATCGGTTGA
Organism: Pseudotsuga menziesii; assembly: GCA_001517045.1. Classification (NCBI taxonomy): domain Eukaryota; kingdom Viridiplantae; phylum Streptophyta; class Pinopsida; order Pinales; family Pinaceae; genus Pseudotsuga; species Pseudotsuga menziesii. Next base: position 291,613 of record LPNX011128440.1, on the reverse strand, counting down.
GGTGTCCAACTCTTAGGTTCACCTCCTTGGAATTTTTTCTTCTTAAGCGTCAATATTCCTAGACACTCATACAATATATTCAGAAATTCACTAAAGAAGATCTCATGAATATCATAGTAAACATACCTTCCCAACCATTCTCTCGGAGTCAATTGTGGACCCTTATTTTCTTCTTGAACAAATTCCTTCACCTTATGATCTAACCAAGCTTCAATCTCATGCTTCGTTGAATGCCAAAACATGTCCCCTTCACAAAGATCCTGGTCCCAACAATGGAACCATTTGTTGGCACAATATTGAACTAACCCAGGTTTACATCACATCATACCAAAAAAACCCCAAGATACCATCTCGATAGGGTTTTACCCCTATCGGCAACACTTGCAGAGCAGATGAGGTCTCACCCAAGGCACCTATGGGAGATGCAGGAACCAATTTTCTGCAGTGGTGAAGGGGATATACTTCATTCTAAACACCAACAAGATGAACTATGACAGATTGGGAACTACGACAATCGACCCAAAATTATCCACAACATTAACCATACCCATATCATTAATTTAAGCAATGTTGTGTCATTTCACATATTCATTCATGCATCAATAATACATTACACAAATACATCATGCATCGTCGACACAAGAAGTTTAATGTGGAAACCCAAATGGGAGAAAACCACAAAAGTGCTCATTTATTAAAAGAGTTGCTTCTTGAACGCTTTAAGTCTGTGCACACATCTTGTAGACATTCCCCCAAACCCCATTACATCAAATATGCACACAGAGCCTACAAATCAACATCATACTTGCAACTCTTCGACAAAATAATATACAATCTTCGACAGATACAACAACTTAGTCTTTCTCACAAAATTGGCTAACGCGGGCTAACCCCAAAAATACCGATCCCTTACAAATTTATAGGCTCTACTGACTGATTTACATCCCACACCCACTACCCAGGAAGTGGACAAAAACTCTAACTGACTAACCAACCTTTTGGTCGGGTTTCAATAAAATGGTTAATGTTTCTCGAACTTTGCCCAAAATTTTGAAGTTGGGCTCTTCTTTGATCATTTATGTCGCATCCTCGTTCACACTTTGACCAAAATTCTAAAACTGGTACCAAAATTAATCAAAACTTACCTAGGGCCAACAGTAACTTAACCATAGTTTTATTGGCAGTTGAGTTTAAAAGAGAGTTATTGTAACTTATTTTTGAATTCTATGTAAAAAATGACTAAAAGATTAGAAGAGACTTTTAAAAACATTTTTTGTAAAGACTAATTCTATTTAGAAGTTAATATTGAGGAGCTAGTTTTGGCCAAGAGCTTTGTCACTGGGGAATTTTATGTTTTTGTTGATTGGAGTGTGGGTTGATCTAAATTAGGGAATAATAAGAAAATCTAACTTATAACTAGATTTTTCTATGTTATTGGTTATCTTCTTTATTCATCTTCATCAAATATTTATGATAAATGGAAAACTAAAGAATAGGTTTTAGATTACAAGGTATTCTTTAAGATATAATTTGCCTCTGTGTCACTTCATTTTTCAGATTTTCTAATGAAACTACTTTACATAATATGTTGTTTAAGGTGAATGGGAGTTATTTCTAGCCTATTGTATATGTATCTCCTTTAGATTATAATTTATTTTAGAATTTAAAATAAGTTTTTTTTTTGAGAAAATAGAAATAATAAAGATCCTTTTTTTAAAACACTGAAGGATTTTTTAAAGATCATCAAAAGGTATGTGAGCTATTAATCCATTCGGTTATTCCATTCACAAATTGGGCCTCTTTATTAGGTTTAACCCCTATTATTTGAATAGGAAATTTGGCACTGTCAACACACACTTAGGATGTTATAGGGATAGGAGCTTAGTTAGATGTGACCCTTCTATATTACCTCATGAATCTAGAATTTCCTCCATGCATTCTCCATAACAGATAGTGTGTTTATATAGGTTCGTTAGGTAGAGATGCACCTTTTAGTTATGCAATTTTCATTAGGTAGGTGACATCATTCATATATAACCTTTTAGTTATGAAGAAGTTGCAGATCAACAAGTATGGAAGGAATCCATGATGGAGAAATATCAATCCCTCATAAAGAATGATATGTTGGAAGTTGTCCCAAGACATGAAGGAAAGTCAATAGTGACCTCAAAATAGATATACGAGATCAAACATGTTGTAGATGGAAACGTAGAAAAGTAAAAAAGCAAGATTCGTGGCTAGAGGATTCTCTCATAAAGAGGTAATAGATTATGGCAAGACTTTTGCTCCAGCAGCCAGACACACTTTTTTTAAAGCTATTATCTCCATAGCTTATGTGATGGGATGGAAATTACACCAAATGGATGTCAATATCGCCTTCTTGATTAATGGTGTAATTAAAGAAGAAGTGTATATCAAGAAACCTCCAAGATTTGAGATTCGTGAGAGAGAATCACGTGTGTAAAATGAAGAAAGTTGTGTATGGGTTTAAGCAAGCACCCATGCCATGGTTTGTCAAGATAGACGGATTTCTTATGAGCTTGGGTTTTAGCAAAAGTGAAGCAGATCCCAAACTTTACTACAAGGTTGTGGATGGTCAACCGATAATATTACTATTGTATGTAAATGGCATGTTTCTTACAGGGGGCGAGAAGCTCATAGATGAGTGCAAGAGGGAGCTTGCAACATAATTTGAAATGAAGGATCTAGGAATGACGTATTACTTCTTGGTATTAGAAGTATGGCAAAGATCGGGTGAGATTTTCCTCGGTTAAGGAAAATACACAATAAAGATACTAAAGAGATTTGGGATGACGAACTGTAAGTCCATGACCACACCAATGGTGATGAATCTGAAGCTATTGAATAACTTTTCCTCGGATTTGGTGGATCTCACAATGTACAGATAGATGATCGAATCCTGGATGTACCTGGCTAACACTAGGTTGAATATATGCTTTATGGTGAACACCTTGAGTCAATACATGGTTGATCCTAGGCATGTACATTTAATAGCGGAAAAGCATGTGTTGAGATACCTAAAGGGTACAATTGGATATAGACTCAAATATGTCTCAAACAGTGAAGTGAAACTGCAAGGGTATGCAAACTCTGATTGGGTAAAAAATGCAATGGACAAGAAAATCACTTCAGTATGTTGCTTCAGCGTGGGATCAGCCATGATCTCATTGTTCAATCGGAAACAGACACCTATTGCATTTAGTACTGCAGAGGAAGAGTACATAGCAACTAGTGATACCAATTGCAAAGCAGTGTGCCTTTGAAAGTTACTTACAGCATTATTTGATCAAGAGTTAGAGACGACTTGGATCTACTATGATAACCAAAGTTGTGTGAAGCTTTCAAATAATCCACTATTTCATGACAAGTCAAATCATATAGAGATTAAATACCATTATATCCAAGACATGGTGCAAAGGGCAGCAGTGAAGCTCCAGTACATATCCATGGATGAGCAAATTATTGATATACTTACGAAGCCTTTGTCTAAAGTAAAGTTTGAGTGCTTCTGAGACAAGCTTGGTGTAGTACATAATGACTGTCCTTGCTAAGAGGCAGTGCCGATGTTTCTCCATGGGAAGCAACGAGTTGTCTTTCCCCTCCCAGCAATTAGTCATGTGGGACATGACTCTAGCATTTTCCCCACCAATAAGTCATGCAATGGTACATGGATCATCCCACATGACTCTAGCATTTTCCCCACCAATAAGTCATGCAATGGTACATGGATCAGACAATGGAAAGAGACTTATCTCTTCTCTTAAGCCCTTACACCCAAAACTATCTGGAGACTTATCTTTCATAAAGGAATTTGGCAAGATTGCATCTATTTGAAGTATATATCTATGTGTTCAATACTCTATTGGATCCACTCAATTATTACTCCATCAAGTGGAGGATATTCCTTTTGAAGAGCTATCAACAAAAAATATCACATGATTGGGAAGGATTTATCCTAGAATCCAGGAAATAGAAAATTGATTCTGCTTGGAGTTGATCATATTCTAGGTTTTCCATCATAGGATGTACTTCCCAGATACAACCTGCAACAACCTCGCTGCACTTCCTCTTCGCACTCTCACAATCTATCTCACACGATCACAGAGATTGTTTACAATGCTACAATACGATACACAACCGTATTACAATGCTTTCTTTTTATAGGGGAATTACCATGGGAAAATACTATGGGTCACCCAATACCATGGGTCTACAAATTGTTGGGCAACAAACATCCCAAAAAAATCCTTCGGGGGCTTCGCCCTCGCACCCTCCAGTTGGGATGAGTGTACAATAAACTTGGGGTATAAACATGGCTGAAATAACATGTATGAATCTGGAAGATCGAGATCCACAACCAACACTTCACTTTTGCATCCATACTACGAGTAGGAGGAAAGATGTCAATGGGAGAATTCCTCAATTCTCGTTGTTTCTGACCACTATCAGATCGAGAGCACCCTGGTCGAGTTTCTAACCCTTGGTATTTCTTAGCATTGGGCTTCCCTGCTTTCTTACGGGTTTTTTATTCTCGCTTCATACCCTGACTAGGGGGACTAAAATCTTGTACTCCAACAGAATTCTGGTTTTTGTCAACAATTGGAGAGGATGCTTTATCAAGAGGGTCAGGGACATGGGATACTTCTACTTGGCTCACCGAAGGCGAAATAACATGGGAATTGGAAAATTCATATAATTTTTTTTCCCAAGTTTGATTTCGTTGCTTCAATTTTCTTGAAACCAACGTCCTAATAAGACCATGGTGACATAAGCAAAACCTATGGTTTTCCATGTTCTTCTGAACTTGGGAGGCCATTTTCCCCTAACTTTTCTAGAAATAGAACAAAAAATGATAAGCCTACCGAATTCAAAATGCGATAATAATCGGAAGTGACGGGATTTTAAAGTGGAAAACCTACCTTCACAAGTGATGAGCTTGGTAATGACCACCAGAGGATTGATGAATTCTTTGAAAACCCTTTTTCACCTTTCATGGTAAAAAACTTCGGCTTAAAGACGAAATCATAACTTTGGCACGACAGCCTGAAATTTTTAAGCTAGAGTTTGTTGGTTCGTGAAGTCTCATAGCCTACACGACTGATTCCTCTGAAACTTGAAATACCAATGGCCCTACCCTTACCCTATGACCATCAAAACCGAGGGCAAATTACGCTCAAAATCAAATACTGGCATACCTTTAACCATTTGTTGTAATCATGGTAGTGCTATGTAGTGGAGGTGACCGAGCCTCATGTGCCATAACTCACATGGACTGATAGTGTGATGAACCATATCTTGAATGTACTTCCTGGGTACCTTATAAAGTCCTCCCTCTCGAACTCCATAAAGGTACCCAATTAAAAACTATGGATTGAATGAGATAGTGGCCAATTAAAACCACTAATGATTATGCATATAACAATTTTAGTGATCATAGATCATGTTGGCAATAAAAATTATGGATGGGAAAATTTTAAGGATCCATAATTTTTTTAGTGTAAATACCTTGGGGAATCTTACTAATTCTTAAAATTCCAAACATAAATTGTATGGCGATTTAAAAAAAAAATCAAATTTATAAGGATTTTATATACTTTTGAGACAATTTTGACGATTAAAAAATATTGTGAATCATTTTTTTGAAAGCAAAATCTCTAAAATTTACCCTTGAACTAAATTTCACCCGTAAAGTTTTCTTTGGATAAATCAATGAAATAATATCCAATTAAAACAACTTCAAATTTTTTATTTAATTAAATAACTAAAATATTACTAAACCTTTAAATTTTGATAAAGTTTAGTCTTATTGCATATATTTTTAGCAATATATTTATTAAAAAAAATATTATGTAAACTAAATACATTTTTTTTTGAACAGATGATGTAAACTAAAAACTTGGTATCAGCCTTTTATTTCACTTTTGTATGATTTTAAATATCAGACTTCCATGTGTATGATTTTAAATATCAAACTGATGATGTTTGGTACAACTGATTATGATTCGTTAAACACCCACCGCCTCCATAAAGAAAAGGCTCCACGTGTTCCGCAGCATCTCAACCCAGTCATGTTTCCCACCTGCGGTCGTAGTGGCTGACCAACAATGATACCGCGCGTCCGCGCCAAGCCTATCTCTTTGTACGTGGGTCAATACACGTCACATGAATGGCATCTGCAACTTTACAATGATCCTCGGGCCTCACACACCAGCAGTAGTGTAATAATTAAAGTGTCACACCATTACAAAAGGTGAAGTCATAGCAGTTTGTATTTATTTTAGTACAATAATTCAATTAAAGTAAGGTACTATACATCTGTATATAGTACAATAATTCAAGTAAAGTAAGACCCACTGTATATATTACAATAATTCAATTAAAGTAAGACCCACTGAGGGACTCGGGATATTTCAGGGTACAATAATTCAATTAAAGTAAGACCCACTAAGAAATTTAATTACCTTTTTGGAGTTGGCAATCGGGACTCAGAATATTTCAGTTTAAGTGAGGATGAATTTGTTGCAGGCAGTGGTAATAAGCTTAATGTAACTTAAATTTTAAACTGATTGAAATTCAATAAACATGAAATAATCTATTAAACCTATTATCGTTGCATTAAATAACCTAAAAAACTAAATATTACTCTCGGTAAAGAAAACCCGTGTGTAGTATCTCTTTACCTCTAGTGAAAAGTGTAATAATGGAAGGCCATCAACCTACCTCTCTTTCTCTTCTTACATTTACTCGTAGCATTAGTAGCGTACACTCGAATTTCTCATTTTTCACTTTCGCTCACTACCTATCCCTATTGCAATATTACGTAAATCTTACCAAGTTAATAAAATATACTTTAATTATAAGTAAGGTTTATAACTTGCTTTTATATTTTGGCATGTTCCTTTTTCAAAAGAGATGGTAAGTTAATGTTATTTAATAATTTGTGTTTTTTAAAATTAAGGAAAATTGAGAAAGATAAAGGATACAATAATAGAGAGAAGTTAAATTGATTTAATGTTATTTTTTTAAAAGGTAAAGAAAAATAAATTTATGCAATTTAGGGTTATTGGTTTAATAGTATCTTCAAATTCACCTTGATTTACAATTGCATCATTATGTAGAAACAAAACCTAGCTACCTCTAAGCATCTAAGGGTAGACTTACATCCCATATTAACTTGTTTCATTATATCCAAGGAAAAAGAACTTTTAGACAAGCAAAATTAGTTTAAGGTGGATATGTGAATTCCCAATGAACCTATTGGTTTAGTGTTATATATCATTATTAAGATCATGTAAAAATAATGTGATAGAAACATGAATTATCTCTAAATATATACATATATTTAAGGTACAAATACCTGGATGTTAAAAGGTATATTGTCATTTAAACCCTACTTCCAATACCAAATGTCAACCATTTCTCTAGGGCACGAGGATAAAGTGAAATCTAAATCTAGTATCCAAATTTTAAATAAGGCTAAAGTATAGGTGTTTATGTTACTTAACACCGATGCAGATGCACATCTTGATCTTAAGATTGAATCTATATATATATAAGTGATTAATAATCTTAGATTTTGCAAGATTTTCTATATTTTAAAAGAGTTTATAATTATTAATAATTATTTTATGTAAAAATTCATAATTATTAATATTTTTTATGAAAAAGAATTAATTTTACAAAGTTTCGTGTAAATGAGCTATGTAAATGAGAATAACATTAAAACTATTTTAATATTAAGAATAGGAAAATATTTATGAGGATGCGGTTGTCTTTATGAAGGCTTTGATTAATATGTCGACAGGACAAGTTGTGGATCGACTAGTTGGGATGGTCAATTGTGACCCTCCCTACTCGAATTCATTTTTTCTAAGGACACTACATGATGCCCTGGAGCGCCAATTATCTGTTGTGAAAATAAATCTTAAATCTTAAACTAACAAGTCAAAATCATAAGAACCATCTTATGATTTGGGGAGGAGCTATGGCGATGGAACACTGTGAACCTAACTGGCCTGGCCTCCTACTTTTGTTCTTACCCTAGCATGGAGTCCGTCCTCTCCCTGAGGGCTTAGTACCAGCCATGAAAACAAAGTGGGAATAGATTATTTTTTTGTATTTCTTTCTGGTGCTCTTCTTACCGGTCTTTTAGGGTTTCTTCTCCTTGGCTCTGGTTCCCAGAGCTCCTTTGACACTGACATCCTTCGCTCTTGTGGAAGGGGGTTTTTCAGTATTGTCTATGGCTGAGTGACCCTCACTTTTCTCGTGCCGGCTACTTAGTGTTCCTAGTTTATGCGGTATTGGGTCTCTCCTAGTTTTGTCAGGTGTTCTTGGACTCTTGCTTTCCTAAGCGGCAAACTATTCTAGGCCCTTGTCTTCTCCTTCAGGGTGGCCTTGGATGCTCGAGACCTACTGCTTTTACTGTTTTTCTACTTTCTAGTATGTGGGGTGGTGCTTTTAGGGTTTTGACCAAGATATCACTATGTTTTTCTGGTTTTCCTCCCCGTGTTTCACAAGGGTGTCGTAATGATTAATCACGGCTTCATGGGGGTTCGACCTTATAGCCGGTTTGTATTATTTTTTGGCTTTCTCGGGCTTGACTTTCCCTGTGGTACCCGTGGTGTCAAGCTTGTCGGTTCTTATCCTCAGATTTTATTTTTTCCTTATTTATCTCACCCTGTTGGTACCTTGCCGGCCTGCTGGGGTTCCCTCACTTGGTTTCACTATTGCTTTGATTCACTTGAAAACACTTCGACACACTTTTAGGTCTTACCTATGATGTTTGGGATGTATGTAGGGTCATCGGTATGTCGTAGCCCTGGGTCTAGTGCATATCTGGAACCTCTTCCTTGTCTTCTGAAATAAGTTGGCACTCCTCCTCTTCACCGCAAGACTTCTCATCGAGTTGTGGCACCAATTCGTAGTCTCCCCTTATATTCGCATTGTAACTCTCTCGCCTAGTCACGGTCCTTCTCCGCGTATTCGACCGAAATCTCTTCCCACTCCTTTGGAGGCCATAGTCTTCATCGGTCTCACTTACTTCCCCTTGGAACATTTAATTTTACCTCACACATTCTCCCTGGACCTTCTTTAACTCCATACCCATGCCCTTCGCATACAATCACTTACTCATTGGATTTCATTCTCAAAATCCCTTCTTCACACACCACCATTTTATTCCATGGTTTTAAAGAGTTCAGGCATCTACCTCGTGGGCCACGAAAAATTTCCCACTCTGCTTCACTATTTGACTTGAAAGTATCCACAACAATTTCAGTGATATACCCTTCTAAAATGTTATCAACCCAAAATTTGACATCCCTTGATATCTTGTTATCGACACACTTCAGTCACTAGATCAGTTGAGGTGTCCAACTCTTAGGTTCACCTCCTTGGAAAATTTTCTTCTTGAGCGTCAATATTTCTAGACACTCATACAATATATTCATAAATTCACTAAAGACGATCTCATGAATATCATAGTAAACATACCTTCCCAACCATTCTCCCGAAGTCAATTGTGGATCCTTATTTTCTTCTTGAACAAATTCCTTCCCCTTATGATCTAACCAAGCTTCAATCTCAGGCTTCGTCGAATGCCAAAACATGTCCCCTTCACAAAGATCCTGGTCCCAACAATGGAACCATTTGTTGGCACAATATTGAACTAACCCAGGTTTACATCACATCATACCAAAAAACCCCAAGATACCATCCTGACAAGATTTTACCCCTATCGGCAACACCTGCAGAGCAGATGAGGACTCACCCAAGGCACCTATGGGAGCTGCAGGAACCAATTTTCTGCAGTGGTGAAAGGGATCTTCTTCATAGTAAACACCGACAAGATGAACTATGGAAAATCGGGAACTACGACAATCGACCCAAAATTATCCACAACATTAACCATACCCATATCATTAATTTAAGCAATGTTGTGTCATTTCACATATTCATTCATGCATCAATAATACATTACACAAATACATCATGCATCGTCGACACAAGAAGTTTAACGTGCAAAACCCAAACGGGAGAAAACCACAAAAGCACTCATTTATTAAAAGAGTTGCTTCTTGAACACTTTAAGTCTACACGCACATCCTGTAGACATTCCCCCAAACCCCATTACATCAAATATGCACACTCAACCTGTAAATCAACATCATACTTGCAACTCTTCGACAAAATAATATACAATCTTCGATAGATACAACAACTTATTCTTTCTCACAAAATTGGCTAACGTGGGCTAACCCCCAAAATACTGATCCCTTACAAATTTATAAGCTCTACTCATTGATTTACATCCCACACCCACTACCCAATAAGTGGACAAAAACTCTAACTGATTAACCAACCTTTTGGTCGGGTTTCGTCAAAATGGTTAATGTTTCTCGAACTTCGCCCAAAATTTTGAAGTTGGCCTCTTCTTTGATCATTTATGTCGCATCCTTGTTCACACTTTGACCAAAATTCTAAAACTGGTACCAAAATTAATCAAAACTTACCTAGGGTCAATAGTAACTTAACCATAGTTCTCTTAGCAGTTGAGTTTAAAAGAGAGTTATTGTAACTTATTTTTGAATTCTATTTCAAAAATGACTAAAAGATTAGAAGAGACTTTTAAAAACATTTTTTTGTAAAGACTAATTCTATTTAGAAGTAAATATTGAGGAGCTAGTTTTAGCCAAGAGCTTTGTCACTAGGGAATTTTATGTTTTTGTTGATTGGAGTGTGGGTTGATCTAAATTAGGGCATAATAAGAAAATCTAACTTATAACTAGATTTTTCTATGTTATTGGTTATCTTCTTCATTCATCTTCATCAAATATTTATGATAAATAGAAAACTAAAGAATAGGTTTTAGATTACAAGGTATTCTTTAAGATATAATTTGCCTCTGTGTCACTTCATTTTTCAGATTTTCTAATGAAACTACTTTACATAATATGTTGTTTAATGTGAATGGGAGTTATTTCTAGCCTATTGTATATGTATCTCCTTTAGATTAAAATTTATTTTAGGATTTAAAATAAGTTTTTTTTCTTTTTTTGAGAAAATAGAAATAATAAAGATCCATTTTTTAAAACATTGAAGGATTTTTTAAAGATCATCGAAAGGTATGTGAGCTATTAATCCATTCGGTTATTCCATTCACAAATTGGGCCTCTTTATTAGGTTTAACCCCTACTATTTGAATAGGAAATTTGGCACTGTCAACACACACTTCAAATGTTATAGGGATAGGAGCTTAGTTAGATGTGACCCTTCTATATTACCTCATGAATCTAGAATTTCCTCCACACACTCTCCATAACATATAGTGTGTTTATATAGGGTCATTAGGTAGAGATGCACCTAATGTCTAGAAGAATTTCTACTTGAAACAACACAAAACACATTTAACGAAGTGCATAGAATCAGAAGTAGGTTTGTAGGATCAAATAGGATGTTGGTGTGTAGAAGAAACAACTAGCACAAAACATTGTGTGCATTGGAAGATGGATAGTTGTGCACATCAAGGAAAATGAAAGGTTGACCACTGGAATTTGAAGAGCAAATGATGTGCTTGTGAGGTCAATCTAAGACAGGGAGAAAGTAAACCATTGCAAAGAGATTGAGATCATTGGAATCATAAAGGTCATGAGGATGCAGAAAAAAATAGTGTCAAAGAGAGGAGATTGGATTGGTCTTTACATGAGAATTGGTCTTGGAATTTATCTCATGGTGCAAGATTTTGGTCCTCAAGAGAAGGCATTTCTTTTGTTAAACAATGTCCAAAATACAAGCCCGAGAAAGCTTGAATTGTATTGACATCCTCATTATCAAAAAACCCTTCAATCATAACAACAAGGCACATTGACATCCAAATTTTCAAGAGGGTAAGTAGTAGAACTAATTAAATATTCCATGGAATCAAAATAAAAGCATTTACACATGTTATTATCAAAGACTGATAGTTAAAAAAATGGAAAAGCTATACATATATATTGAATTATGGAATAAGAAACAATAAAATATTAAATTATTGGAGACCAACAGCAATAAAGGTCGAATATGGAAGGATGGATATTGAGCACGAAACAGGTGACCACAAATTTGAGGAAACCTAATTCCTTGGTATCTTCTAATAATTTGGGAACAAAGTTGCAGGGAGAAAATGGTATGCCTTTGACACAAAATACATTTAGTACATATAAGAATACAATTTTTATTGTGTTCTGTATGTCCTTGATGTTGATGATTCTAGTAGCATCAGAACATATTCTTTGGTATTTTCATATCGACTCCACAAGAAAGATTAATAACTAGCACTAGAACAATTCATCCCAGTTAAAGAGAAAATCACCCAGTCAAAAAGGTCAAGTCGTCCCAATAAGAAAAGAGATATTTACTCGCATAAATAGAAGTGAAGTTGTCTCATTTGTGACACGCCAATTTGCTCAAGCAACCAAGCAAGTGCACAGATCCAAGGAAGCTTAGTCAAGTGATCAAGAGGCATTAAGAATAAATCTTTTGGGGTTTACTATATTTCTCTCTCTTCTTCGTTCTCAGAAGGGCTCGACTACTCAAAATTTATTACATATCTTTCTTATATGTATCATTATTTTGTGACTAGTATTGGGAACTAGATTTAACATTGTATCTTGTTGAATAATCTTATCTAGAGAAGTTGTTGGGTTTTTCTCGCGAGAGGGTTTTCCCAGGATAAACATTGTGTCTATTGTGGATCTGTTTCTTTTAGTGATCCTTTTACGCATGCAATTTATGTTTATGTGATAGAAAAGTTTTTGAAAAGTTTAAAAACATCTTACTAAGAAAAATCAACACAGTACTAGAGTGATTAGTAAAGAAGAGATTGTAACAGTTGTAATAGTCGTAAGTTGGAAACTAGGGCTTCTAGTTCCAAACACTTCCAACCATAGATTGGAGTGAAAAGTGGGGTTTTGGAATTTCCGCTACGAGGGTGCACCTATCTGTGGAAACAAATCTTAGATCCGAAAAAGTTTCAGTTTTGTCCTAATTACTACTGGAATCGATAATCTAGGGCTTCCATTTTTTAGTTGTTTTGTCCACATAATTGACTAAAAATAAGTGCTCTCCAACTTGCCTTAGGAGCACACATCTTTCCTTGGGATCAGATTTTTCATTTGATAAACTTCATTTTTGACCTATCTTTTGCTAGGGTTTCTAGGTCAAATCTCAGCTTTGACAAAATGACAAACAATCTAAAGGTTGAGGAAAGATTGGATGGAGCAAACAATTTCAAATCTTGGAAGCATAGGATACTTCTCATTCTAGAAGACAATCATCTCTTAGATTATGTCAAATAAGTTACCCTGCAACCGAAAGAAGAGGAGGTTAAACAAAGTACAAGAAGAATATGGTTTAAGCAAAAAGAATTATATTTGATTCAATCAAGGACCACTTGATCCCTCATGTCTCAGAATTGAAGAGTCCTAAAGAAATGTTTGAGTCCTTGACAAGATTATATGAAAGCAAGAATACTAGCAAAAATTTATTATTGAGGTACATCACTTAAGGAATGTTATGATGGACAAGTCAGATATAGTGTCCTCCTACTTTAAAAGGGCTTCCCAGATCAAGGATCAACTACTAGCTATTGGAGATCATGTAGAAGAGAAAGAGCTCGTGCTGATTACATTGAATGGTTTTCTCTCTTCTTGGGATGTGTTTGTTCAAGGTATCTGTGCAAGGAAAAAGCTACCCAAATTTGATAAGTTATGGATATATTGCACTCAAGAAGAGGCAAGGTTGATCTCCAAAATGCAGAAGACGAATGGTGAAGAAAATCAAGCACTTGCAGCTCATGTAAGGAAAGGAAAAGGCAAAAAGATTACCAAGAATACTGATAGAAGACCAAAATTAGAGAACAAGAACGATATGCCCAAGATTGGGAATTACAACTATAACAAGCTGGTACACTATGCAAGAAATTGCACTCAAGAGAACAAAACGGGAAAAAGGAAGCATCATGCTCATATGGTGGATCATGATGAGCCTACTTCATACAAGAAGACAAGGAAAGCATCAAATGATGAATTTGTAGTTATCTCAATAGTAAAAGGTATTGTTACTCATGGAAGTGATACCTATTTAGTAGATAGTGGTGCATCTAACATATGACTGGCTACAAAGATTCACTCACAAAATTTCTCCAAAAGGATTCATCTTATCAAGTGGAACTTGGGGACAGGTCCAAATATGCAATTAAAGAAGTAGGCGAAGCTTCTTATTAGTTGGAATCAGGAAAAACCACGAAGATGAAATATGTACTATTTATACCTATCTTAAAGAAGAATCTTCTCTATATATCATCTTTAGAATATAGAGGCTTCAGAGTAGCATTTATAGATGGCCAAGTTCTTATGTGATCAAAAAGTTCAAGTATTAATTCAACTACTAAAATTGATGTTTAAGAGGGAGGCTTATACAAAGTGAAGGGACACCCACCTCAATCCTTGGTGCATGACAATGTTAGCTCAAGAGAGTTATGGCATAGAAGATTCGCTCATCTTCACTATAGATATTTACCAATTGTTAGCAAGATGGTTACTAGACTACTTGACATCCAGGCGGAACATGAAGGAATGTGCAGAGAATGTGCACTCGTTAAGAATGTCAAAGGAATGTTTTCAACAGTGACAACAGAGCAGAAGGAATCTTGTACATAGTCCATTCAGATGCATGTGGATAAATGTCAACACCCTCTATTAGTAAGTATTTGTACTATGTAACTTTTATTCATGATTTGTCGTAAAAAACATGGATATATTTCTTGAAAATAAAAGATGAATTCTTTAGTAAATTAAAAGAATTCAAAGCTCTTGTCAAGAATCTTTCAAGAATAAATATTAAGGTTTTCAGGTCAAATAATGCCAGAAGAATTCACCTCAAATTACTTCAATGATTTCTACAAGGAAACGAGGACTAAGAGGGAGCTCATTACTCCCTACAACTCCCAACATAATGGAGTCACGGAAAGAAAGAATTGAACCACCGTGGAAGCAACAAAGGCATTGATTCATGGCAATATTTACCCATGCATCGATGGGAAAAGGCAACCAAGACAGTTGTGTATGTACAAAATAGGAGTCCTCGCTGAATATTGGGAAACAATACACTAGAAGAAGCATTTACCAGAAAGAAGACAAAAGTCAGGAACTTGAGGATATTTGGTTATCCAATGTATATACATGTTCCTGAGGATAAGAGGACAACATTAGATCCCTCAAGAAGAAAGGGCATCTTTGTCGATTACAATGAGACTTCAAAGGCATACATAATTTACATCCTAGGACAAAAACAGATTGATATCAACAGGGATGTGGCATTTGACGAAGATACAACCTTCAGCAAATCCAGGAAGTCTCACATGGATGAGGACTGTGAAGTGCCTAAAGCTCCAAAGAAAACAAGTGTAGAAGACTCTACTACGGGAGGACATATTCTATAAGATCATGATGAGATAGTAGATCCAGAAGCCCTAGTAGATCCACCTAAAGAGATGATGGGCTCTAATAAGAGACTAGCATGGTTCCAAAGCATGACCCAGGATGCAGAGAAGTATGGTGCTCTTGGTAGGTCTTTCAAAGAAAGCAAAAGACCTTGTTAGTATTCTAGCTACATGGCACTAATGAGTGACATCATTCATATATAACCTTTTAGTGATGAAGAAGTTGCAGATCAACAAGTATGGAAGGAATCCATGATGGAGGAATATCAATCCCTCATAAAGAATGATGTGTGGGAAGTCGTCCCAAGACCTGAAGGAAAGTCAATAGTGACCGCAAAATATATATACAAGATCAAAGATGTTGTAGATGGAAACATAGAAAAGTACAAAGCAAGATTCATGGCTAGAGGATTCTTTCATAAAGAGGGAATAGATTATGGCAAGACTTTTTCTCCAGCGGCTAGACACACTTTTATTAAAGCTATTATCTCCATAGCTTATGTGATGGGATGGAAATTACACCAAATGGATGTCAATATCGCCTTCTTGAATGGTGTAATTAAAGAAGAAGTGTATATCAAGCAACCTCCAATATTTGAGACTCATGAGAGAGAATCACATGTGTGTAAAATGAAGAAAGCTGTGTATGGGCTTAAGCAAGCACCCAGGGCATGTTATGTCAAGATAGACGGATTTCTTATGAGCTTGGGTTTTAGCAAAAGTGAAGCAGATCCCAACCTTTACTACAAGGTTGTGGATGGTTAGCCAATAATATTACTATTGTATGTAAATGGCATGTTTCTTATAGGGGACGAGAAGCTCATAGATGAGTGCAAGAGGGAGCTTGCAGCAGAATTTGAAATGAAGGATCTAGGAATGATGCATTACTTCTTGGGATTAGAAGTATGGCAAAGATCGGGTGATATTTTCCTCGGTTAAGGAAAATACACAATAAATATACTAAATAGATTCGAGATGACGGACTGTAAGTCCATGACCACACCAATGGTGATGAATCTGAAGCTCTTGAATAAATTTTCCTCGGATTTGGTGGATCTCACAATGTATAGATAGATGATCGAATCCTGGATGTACCTAGTTAACACTAGGTTGAATATATGCTTTGCAGTGAACACCTTGAGTCAATACATGGTTGATCCTAGGCATGTACATTTTATAGCAAAAAGGCATGTGTTGAGATACCTGAAGGGTACAGTTGGATATAGACTTAGATATGTCTCAAACAGTGAAGTGAAACTGCAAGGGTATGCAAACTCTGATTGGGTAAAAAATGCAATGGACAAGAAAATCACTTCAATATGTTGCTTCAGCTTGGGATCAGCCATGATCTCATTGTTCAACTGGAAACAGACACCCATTGCATTTAGTACTGCAGACGAAGAGTACATAGAAACTAGTGATACCAATTACAAAGCAGTGTGCTTTTGAAAGTTACTTACAACATTATTTGATCAAGAGTTAGAGACGACTTGGATTTACTATGATAACCAAAATTGCATGAAGCTTTCAAATAATCCAGTATTTCATGACAAGTCAAAGCATATAGAGATTAAATACCATTATATCTGAGACATGGTGTAAAGGGTAGCAGTGAAGCTCTGGTACATATCCACAGATGAGCAAATTATCGATATACTTACCAAACCTCTGTCTAAAGTAAAGTTTGAGTGCTTCTAAGACAAGCTTGGTGTAGTACAGAATGACTCCCCTTGCCAAGAGGAAGTGTCGATGTTTCTCCATGGGAAGCAACGAGTTGTCTTTCCCCTCCCACCAATTAGTCATGTGGGACATGACTCTAGCATTTTCCCCACCGATAAGTCATGCAATGGTACATGGATCAGACAATGGCAAGCCATGCAGTGGTACATGGCTCAAATAATCCATGCAGTGATACATGGATCAGATAAGCCATGTAGTGATGAGTTATGCAGTATTACCTGACTTAAATACTAGTAAGTCATGGTACATTACTCAGACAACCAGGGGTTGCAATATTTCTTGTGTAGTGCACCCACATGATCAAAGACATAGTCAAGACCTCAGATGACTATCAAAAAATAGTCAAGGTCTTTGAGAATATCAGTGACTATCATATATTCGAGTGAGTTATAGTCAGGACTGGTGGGGAACAACCAAACCTCTTGGAGAGGTTAGATACTCATACACTTGGCTAGTGGGGTGCAGTGGGACGGTGAAGAAGAAAGAAGCCATTTTGAAAGTGGCCAAGCCTTGGTGAACATCACGAAGGATGGAAATCTCACAAAGAAATTCTTTATAGAATATTCCAAAATTCAACAAAGAGAAAGCCAGTGTTGGAGAACATGTCAAGATAAGACATGTCATCACGAATCTTGTAGTTCCTCCGTGGGGTAATCCTATCCAAGATGGTAGAAGAAAGGCAACTAAATTCACAACCTATGATATCCAAAACTTCTGAAAGAACTGAGACGTCACACCAGTCGAGGATACCAGCACTTTGCATTGTAGTGAAAATGTTAAGCCTAGGGGGCGTCCCTATAACCAAGATGGCCCTAAAAACAAGGAATTCAAGTGAATAACCAAGGGAAACTTGATTATATCTCTTAGTATTATAGTTAATTAGAGTTTGGCACAATTACTAAGAGAAAATGAGTGTCTATGTGAAAAGCCCCAATTTACCCTAGGGTTTTGAGTATGGAAATTGGGATATAGAGGTAACTGGTGAAATTAAGCAAAATTAGACACTTGGATTGATTGCTAGGTGTAATATTAGACAATTGGAGGTGAAACTAGCAATACCCAGTTTGTGGAACTGAAGATACCCACTTCTCCCAAGGAGGGTGTCTTCCCCTAAAAAGTAGACCAATGTGTTGGATGGGAAAATGGAGTCCGATGATCTTGAAATTTTAAAATTTGGGGTTTTATATTTATTCCAAGGTGGGTTTTAAATTTCAAATCCAGCCGCAAACCAGATCCTATAAATCTAAAATTTGTGGGTTTTAAAAGAGGGTTTTGTTGGATGCCTTGCAAATGATGATTTATCTTGTAGATACCTTGCAAATGATGATTTATCTTGTAGATGCCTTGCAAATGATGATTTATCTTGTCTCGATCAATTTGAAGTGATTTCAACGAAGTACCAAGTATAAACGAATCGTCTAAGTGAGGTAGCGCACCCCTCTTCTCTGCACAGTCAAACTACTGAAAGTGATATTTGCTATGCATGAAAAAGACATTGGAGACGCAAAAAAATCAGAGTGCATATCAAATATCAAATATACTATTGAAAAAACCCTTGATTATGAAAACGTCTTCAAGAGAAACGAGTTGGGAGATCCACAAAAATGCCCCAAGAGAAAATGCCCTCTTGCATGCAAAACATTATCTTCCAAAAATATTTCAAATGCTAAGCAAGATAACCTTTTCAATCATAGACAAGAACATCCCACAAAGAAGATCCAAGAATTTCTACAATAATCTCTTTATTCAAATATCCAGAGCCAACAATACAAAATTTCTCGATGGGATACAATGAAGGGGGCCTCTTCTTTATATAGCTTTCAAGAGACACAAACACTAACTTACTTTTTCATCCAACGGTTGATATTAAAACATCATCAATGGTGGAGATCACTTTTACATGGATCAATATGACCACGGGGGCATCACCTAGGGACCAATATGATATCACGTCCATTCATATTGGGGGGGTTAAAAATAAAAAAATTACAATCCAATATATTGGTGGTATATTAGGGGTAAAAAGGGTTTTTTTTAACTATATAAATATGCAATATGTTGAGGGATATTTTATTTCACAATCCTGCCCGCGCCTCCACCATAAGCCTGCGTGCACCCTGCGTGATGCTGCATAGGATTTTCCTGTGGTTTTTCTCCATCGTTTTTTCTTGGGTTTTCTCCATCCTGTTTTCTGGATAACGAGGGCGTTTTTTCAAATCGTAGTAGTGTTGGTCCTTGGGTTTTCTCCATCGTGTTTTATGGCTGGATAACGAGGGCATTTTTTCAAATCGTAGCAGTGTTGGTCCTTGGGTTTTCTCCATCGTGTTTTCTGGATAACAAGGGCATTTTTTCTGGTGCGTAGCTGTGTTGGTCCTTGGGTTTTCACCATCGTGTTTTCTGGATAACAAGGGCGTTTTTTCTGGTGCGTAGCAGTGTTGGTCCTCTAGTGCATAGTGTTTTTCACCGCTTTTTTCCACCATGGTGCATAACATTGTTGGTCCTCTGGTGCATAGCGTTTTTTCACCGTTTTTTGGTCGTGGGTTTCTCTGGTGCATAGCAGTGTTGGAGGAGGCACATTGGAGAGCCACTGCATAGCATTCTTGCATAGCATTCTTGGAGGTAAGTTATACTGTGTTTAATCCTCTGATGAAAAATTCCTTTTAATTCTTTTGTTTATTAGGGGCTCTGTTCCACATAGCTGAGTGATTACTCAATTGAGTACATATCAGCAAGCCGAGTGGTTGGTTGGAATTTATCAGCAAGTTTCTCTGTTTTTAATAGAGAGGTCACAATGTCATTTGCTAAGACATTTGATGGCAATACAACGGTGGTTCTAGACATGGAATTACATATTGATGAGGTTTTTATTGCATATTCTACTCACCTCAGTGTCTTGCTCTTGCTTTTTCTTCTCAATTTTGAGTCTTACTTCACCTGTTGTAACTTTTTCAAGGGGGATCCAAACATCCTTGGTTTCTCCTTCTTCCAGTCCTTCCGAATTCACACGGGCGCTTCCCATACTCTCATCTCCAAGAAATTCTACATTGTAGCATTTTAATTTCAAATAGGGATCACCTTCAATCTCGTTAAACTCAAATTCTTCGTCCCATATGGGGCTGATACCCCGTGAAATTGATCTTGTTCTGTGAATGTTTTGTGATTATATTAAAAAAAATTTAATGCTAACCAACCACAAAGTACAGCTACATGAAACATTGTAGATATCCACCAATATGTAGATCAGTCTAATTCTAGAAAACGAAAAATATCTAACTTAGAAATTGGGGAACCCGACCTTCCCATACTAAAGCTTAACGTAAGGATCACTCTTTCGAGATCTGTCTTTTCCAACAAGGTTGTTGCCTTCCACTACGGTTATTTTAAGCTTTCTGCCAGTTGGTGAATGAAAAGTTGAAGATGCAAGTAAAAGTGCTAAGAATTTGATGCGTTATGACTGTGAAGGCTTCTGGAACCATCAATATATTGCCATTCTCTAAGCACTAGCTTTACACTAATCTATAACAACCAAAAACACATCAAATTTAGGTTTGACTATATGTTTGCAGTTCTAAATAGTTGATAACAAAATTACATTTTCTTTTGCTAGAAAAAAATTAAATTACTTTTGGCTTGGCGGGATCCAAATATACATATAAATAGAGGGTCACTGACAGATCTTGCCTACCATTATGCCAAGCTATACTGAAGGCATTCTGACAGGCTACACCAGCTTGGATTGAATATGGAATGCCAGAAACAACAATGTGATCAAAACAAAACTTAAATCTAACTACCTTTTAAACAGAACATACTCAGAATTATGATAAGCTCTGTTTTTAACTATCGCCATCTGCTAGTGGAGAAATGATTTCATTGACATGCGTTGGAAAATAGGAATGTAACCAGTTTTTTTACATGACAAGAAACCTCCCATAACCAACGATTATGTGGCTGGTGCTACAGGACCCAAATTCTAGATCTCTTCATACAGAAGAAAATTAGCATAGTTCAAAACCCTCCAAACCTCCACCCTGCACTGGGAGGAATTAAATCCTTTACCTTGCTTATCTAAAAGCTCAGTGCCACCCAATAATACCTCGCAAGCTGTCGAATTATTAAAGTTGTTATTAGCCATCCTGCTTTATTACAATGATTCTCAAAGAAGGACCACCAAAACCATTGGGAAATTAACAGGGTTGGATGTCTTAAAAATATTGAGTGAACCTTGTATATGGGTTTGACAGAAAATCATCTCCATTACATAATGGGGAAAAATACAAACTCAACATATCCCAAAGGGACTTCAGAGTTCATGCAAGACGGCTAAGAGAGTGTTGTCTGCCCTCGTCTCTATGAAAACCAGGACCAACATTAAAAAATTAGGAGAGTGGGAAAATGAACAATGAACATTTTATCTATTTCAAAAATCCATTGATAATGACAAACTATAAAACCCAGATTCACAAAACTGTCTTAGTGGGAAGTTCTACAGGAATACCCAAAGTGCAGGAGTTGCTTAAATATTTCTTCCATGGAGAAAAGGAGTACTGTAAGGCCATCCAATCTAATGAGGCAAACCTCATACTTTGAGAAGTCACTCACCTTAGTCCAAAAGTATTCCAACAATATCTAACCATACCTTCATATTCAAGGAAACTATTAGATATAATCCTTAGAAGTTGAGATAGGATAGAATTTATGAGACAATCATGTCATGCATACAGAATTCATGAGCTTTGGCACTAATTGTGGATAAGTTGAAATATTAGCTCAAATGTAATATCTGAAAGACTAACTTTTTTAGAAATACTCGTCACACAAACTGAAGAAGATAGAAATTTCCATAGGTCGATTACAAGGAAGCAAGTGTTATAATTGTAAAACTTTATGAGTAAATGTGAGCAATTGAGGAATGAAATGTATGTGTGAGATCTTCCATTTGGAATACCATCTAGGTTTTGTTTACTATCTCTGTCATCAACACCTTGGCGTGTTCCATGTTCTGCCTCTGAATGTAATGGAACAGGCTGCAAATGCAAATGAACATTCCCTACCTTATTTTTTTGAAAAATACATCCTATATTCTCAGAAAAAATATTTACAAAAAGAAATGCAGAAAATGACTAAAGAAGAAATAACTTGTAAGCAACTATGTAGCATATAAATTGCACTCTTGACATCTTTGTGAGCCAACATGCCATTCTTCTACCTTTACAAGCTGTGGGAGAGAGCTGTCAATCATGGAGACTATAGTTTGCCTCTAGAAATGATATCCTTTTTTCAAGAATACTTGATTTAAATAAATTTGTGATATAAGATGATAAAAAGGCAAAATAAAGTATGACAAGTTTGTTCTAGTGAAGTAAAGAAGAGCACCTCTGCTAAATTTGTGCCCTCAAAGGGGACAACCGTCAAAACTTCCTTTCCACAATGTCCAGCATGTGCAGCCAACACACTTGAATTCCTTCCTATTGCCCAAAATGTAGTGGAGTCATCATCTACATATTTCATCTGTATATAAAAGAGATGTCAACGTGTATTTCGTAAACTGTTTGAAATCTCAATCATCAATCAAGCACAAGTTGAGACCGCTCCTGTCTAGCATGGATTTCAACAAAAGAGAACTAGGAAAAAATAATTATGCAAAAATCAATTTAAACGAGTAATCTCAATGTTGCACACTTTCTGAATAAGCATATCTCAAGGTTTGTGTGCTTTACTTCAAATAAAAAGCTAACCTTGATTTCACAGCTGGCCAAATAATCATATTTGACATTGCTTGAACCTTGTTCGTAAAGATGTAGTTTTAGGATGCCTGCATTTTCATGTAAAAGAAGATTGCAAACTATTTTGGAAGAGTTTCTTGTGAAAACTAGTAGCTTCTCAATCCCATTGTCTATTAAATTGTTCCTTGGACAAATTTTTAAACTTATGGTAACTTTTAGCTGTGTGCCTGTGTTTTTTGCAATCTAGAAATACAAAAGTCAATTGAAGAGCTTAAACGAATGACCGAGGACTTAAAAATAATGTAATTCACTCTGTATATTTTCCCAGCCATAAACAAGTAGGGAGTAGAACATTGTGTTGGTGTTTTTTTCATAGGCTGGAAGCAAGTAGAAGAGAAGTTCGGGTTGGGAGGAAGGAACTCACTGCTAGCGGCTAGGAGAAGAGAAGACAGGCTGCTGGGAGATTAATAAATGCTGCCCTATTTACGCCAACCCTGTCCGCACAGTAAAAAAGCACCCGCCCTTAATTAATCTCATCAATGGTCTTAGGTTTAAAGAAAATAATTTCCCTCCTTAAATGATTTTGTAGACCCTAGGTGAATAAACTACATCTGGGTGTACTCTTGGATATTAAACTTAATCAATTTGATCAACTCTTAAATGGGTGTTTCGATGGTATATGAAACTAAATACTGCAAGATTCCGATTGCATTGCATTTGTCAAATGCATAGTCTGTATGCCACAAACACATCAGCATTAAAGAACGACATGACATAAGAGGTATTTAACACTGAGATGGATGATATTCATTAATTAATATGCGTGCTAGCAAGCACAGAGGAGAATTCAATGCTAGTTGCATCCTTTCCAACGTTTAATCTTCCATCTGTTGTGTTTCTTATATTTTGATAGCCAAAGTATTCAAACAAGCACAAACTAACTTCTGGAAAATCTTTGTTGTCGCTGCAAACTGGAAATTCCCATTTGCATGGAATGGAATTCGTGTGGAATTCCCAAATTGACAGGAAATTTGCATGGAATGGAATTCCCTATGCCAAGATGTTTTGTGATTCCTTTAAATGTTTCATCATACCATCCTTTCTGAATACAACTTCAAAGAGAAAAGCATGAATACCATTATTTACTATAATATCATGAGGGAATGCAACAAAACTAGGGATGAATATTTACTAGATCTACACATTTAGGTGTACATGACAATTAAGGACCTCTAAAAGATGGACATCCCTCCCTCCTTTGAATTCCAAGTGTCTTCAATGAGATTAGGGCATTCTCCATTCATTCTAATAAAATTCATGGAAGGTGTCTCTCTATAATGGAAAAGCCTCCTCAAAACTCTTCAAATAATAACTTCCCAAAGATTTGGAACATGAGCTGACTGTTAGATGCTTTCCCTAAAGCCAAGACATTCCTCAAATCAAGGGGTTAATCCAACTAAATCCTTAAATGGTTGATTCAGTATGGATACATGTGCAAGATAGTATTTGATCCATGTACCAAGAAACCATATTTCCTTAAAATATGCCAAAACAATGGAATGCTCCTCCTAAATCAGCCTCAATTTCCATCATACATACTTCATTAAGTGGAACGCTTTTTCTCTTCGTGATGCATTGAGGGCTTAGACTTTCTCCTTTTCGCTTTTTCACTTTTTCTCTTCTTGATGCATTGATGCATTGATGATAAGTGATCCTCCCTTTTTTTGAAGATGACTGAGGTGCACTCTACTAACAGAGAGAGCTTGGGCAAGAGTGATGAGATTCTTCCCATGCACTGAAGATTACTTCCTTCTGAATCTTCCATTCTTGGTGTGTGTAGCTAGTGCCTGATCTTCATTGTCATTTAGCTTCTCTTCTCTGGTTATTATCCTTCCTTATTTTTGATTATCCTTCTTCTTTTATAATTTCTAATTTGAAATTACCACTTACAACATTCATAGATTTAATTTAGTGTAACATTCAGTCAATTTACATTCCATTAATAGATAAGAAGAAAGCTACCCTTACGAATGTTTTTTCTTCATGTAGAATTTCATGACTGTTCTAAATGCTGGTATTTGGTAAAGAAAGGGATAATGTCTTACAACATTCTTAGAGTTAACCTAGAGTAACATCCAGTCAGTTTACATTAGAATAATGTCGAGAAGCAAGCTATCTTAGCCGATGTTTTTCCTTTGTGTAGAATTTCATGACTATTCTAAATGTTGGTATTAGACAGAGCTAAGATCTTACAAAATCTACAAAATGGAGCATAACTGTTTGAAAAGACACATTTCTCGCAGGTTTTATACACTTTGTTAGCTACAACTAACATGAATCTTTGAATCCCTTGGTTTTCCATCTACAACTTGAAGGAGGCTTCAACACCTTAGACACAAGCTCCAACTTGTGTCAAATCATCTCCAATGTAGTTTGTTCCACTTCCTCAGCAAATAGGTATTCTCTATTGTCCTATACAATACCAATTTCTCTCAATGGTGGCTTTCAACTCTGTCAAGATTCTTACAAAATATGATCAAACACAATTTCTATAGTCAATGATTCTACAACCTCTGCCACAATGACTTCACAAATTCTGTAGCTATGTTTTTACAAGGTCTACATTAATGTTCACAAGACATGTACTATGAGCTTCATAGGGCCTTCAACACATGTATACTATGCGGCTATATCTACCTGAGATCTATACTGCGATCTTTACAAGATTTGTACACATTTCACTTATTCTTATGCCAACTCAAGAGATGATCATTCATTAACAATATCTTGACCTGTTAATAGTTCTCAAATATGGAATCAATCGATATTTTGTCCAGGTCTGAGGGTAACTCCAAACTTTAGATCGTACCCTTCATTTATCTCATGATCAAATCTTGCAACAAATCTCACACACCCTCTCTTTCATTGAATACACCTGCAATATGTCACAAAGTGTAAACCCGAGCACATCACACCATTTCAAAGTCTAATGATATTCCTCTTCCACACCTTCTTTTAGATCAATGAGTAATTGGTAACCAAAATCCATGCCCAATATCCAAATCAATTGATCATATTTATATATCAATTGTAATCTCAATTGACTTGGTCCTTTTACTTGGCAAGCTCAAAACCAAACTCATTATGTCAGCTTCCATTACATCAATCTTCTTCTTATTTTGACAATGGGATTTCACTGTTGTTTCGTTTCAAACTTTTATCATCCTATCGCAAATGGATATACATACTCATACGTCGTTCTTATAATCCAAATAACCAATGCTTTGATCATTGAAGAAGAATATCATGTGGACTGACCATGGTGATACCACTTGAACCTTTTCACATGATGAGCAGGGTCATCTTTACTTGAGGTGGAACAATCAAAACTTGTCAATGCCAATATATCATATCCAATGCTTCTGATAGTTCAAACATACCTCTGCAATTCTGGTAGTTGGAGCATGCATATTTAACATTGGCAAGTTACTAGAGTAGCATATTTTGGTAGTTAGAGTGAGTCTTGTCCACACTATGCGATTAGCAAAACTTTGAGTTCCTATAGTTATGTCTCTTTGATTTCAGTAGTACCAAATCTTGTTTCCTGTAGTCATTTCATTCTCTTCCAGTAATGAATCAATATTCTAATGTTGAAATTATTTAGACAATCATTGCTTCTTGACAATAATACCTAAATATTCCAGTTATTGAACTCCTTATTTCCATATAGAATACAGTTGATTGCAAGGTATGATCTTGTCACAATTGATTGTAAAAACCAAATTTTGACAATGATCATATTATCTTCATTAGCACTGCTAATCTTGTACACTTCCTTTTCAACATCCACATCTTTGTCATCAAATGATTCTTCTACCACATCATCAGTTTACTCCTAAACACTGTAATGCTACTTTGCTTGATATTATTGACATAGATCTCTCTTGTTGACATCAATGACAACTCACCTTCAACACTATATTCATATTTTAATCCTCTAATAATAATTTTTCTTTGAGTTTCTTTGTCCAAATTATTATGTCTAGATCTTTGCAAATTATATTGAAATATTTCTACACAATCTTCTAGATATTCATTTTTTCGTTGTTACATCATGAATTATCCTCCCAAAGGTATTTAGAGTTTCGATAGTCTTGGTACTTTTGGTGGAAATCTTGTTTAATTTATTTCCATGTATGAATGGTTTGACCTCCAAGTCCCATGAGCCATCTCAGTGTTGTTGCTTGCATTCTTCAATGTGGTAAGAAGCGAATTTAACTTCTGTGCATTAGAAAAAAATCATAACTACGACATAAGACATCAAATTCAAACAAAAATGTGTCAAGGTCTTAAGAAGCCAAACCATGGAGAGTGGACATAGATTGAAAGAGGTACATTAGAGAGAATTTGAGGTCAAAAATGGGCCTCAAAAGGACCAAAATGTACTATAAAAATCAACCAATTACATTTTAGTAGATGACATCATCCCCCATGGTTGAGGTGGCATTGCATGAGTTAATAATGCTTATTTGTCACATTTTCTATGGTTGATGAAAACTCATAGTTAACCAAGGTAGTGGTACAAGTACTTTTAAGTCATAAAGTGAAGTATTCATAATAAAAGTCATTTCACACTTTCTCATAAAATAATATTATTGTTATTTTCAAGTAAAGCACTCACAATTCACTTTCTCATAAAATAATATTATTGTCATTTCAAGTAAAGTACTCATAATTCATAAAAATGTCTTTTCACATATTTTTATAAAATAATATATTGTCATTTTCATGTTTTTTTAATTTTAAATTATATATTCACTCAATTGTATTTAATATCATAATGTCAAACTAATATATACATGTATATAATCTTGTACTTTTAAATAAATTAAATTCATGAATGATATTTATATGAAAAAAATATGTTAGTTATGCATATAAATTAAATTCATTTTTGTTTAATTTTATTTACAAGTTCAAGACATATAAATGCTAAAGGACAATAAATTTTTGGGAATTTACAATGAATCTTAGTCACATCATTGTAGAGTTATTTTATTAATTTTATTTATAGTCAATTTAGAAAAGTAACTCAACTATGGTTATTTATATTGTGCATAAAAAGTAGTGTAGGAGGTGAGTTGTTATATATACCTACCCCATAAAACCCCTAACTCATAATATTTTAATATATCTTATATTTTTGTAGTACATCTCTTAGGAGGCCCATTTTTGACCTCAAATTCTCTCTAATGAGGTATGTTCTTCACTGGTTCTTCAACTCTGATATTTGTAATGGAGAACTCAAATTTTAAATTGGACCCTATATATTTCTCATTATATTCCATAGTTTCTTTTGAGTTTTTTGAAATTTTCCAAACGTGAGGGTCTTCACTAGCTCTTGATCCTTGTGTGGGAGAAGAGTCTTATGTCCCTTGGACATGATTATGTATAGCTTCATATTCTAAATCATTGTGCTCAAGATTACCAATAATCAGCTCATTTGTCACTATCTCTGTGATGGGAGGATCTTCTAGTCTAGGTGATGCAGATGCTGATGATGACACAAAATCATTCAGAGAAAAGAGAAAAGAGAGGTCTGAAGGTAGCCATCAGTATAGAAAGTGATGAATTAATATAAGATTTACACTTGTCTAATCTTGTTTTCTTTTTCTAAATGCAACTCTGTAGATAGTGACACAGCATCCAATTTCATTGTTGCAGTATCGTTTATCTTCACCTTAAATTTGATGAACCTGTCACCTTTTAGGATGAAGGTTCAGTGCCATATTTTATAGGGGAAACTTGCTCATGCTTGCGAACAGACAACTGCTTAGCTAATTGCCCTTGGATAAACTTCTCCGAGCCAGACTGCCCATGATCTTTCTTAAGGCCTCTGCTATTTTTCTTTGTTGGGGTCGCACAAGATTTATTCACCCTGATTCCCTTTGACTTGTATTCATATTGCTCAGCCTCACCCTTTTGTGCATCATAAGCCTTGATAGGAGGTATGCTGATTGAATTGACTTTCCTTGAAGCTAAATTTGAAACATATTGCTTCTTTGGAGAAGGCAGCACTGGTGCAGCCATGCTCTGTAGCTTTTGTTCTTCCATTTTTGGATCAGCCAATGATTCAATATAAATTTTAGCATGTGCACAATAGAAAGCCAAATGAATGCATTAATAGATCTGATAAATGATGTTCTTGTAGCACGCTCACCTTCAGGCTCAAATATCTCAACAGAAGTGTCAAAAACACTAAAAGATGTTGGAATGATTCAGGCCTTGTCCTGTACACTTGAGAATCTAGATTTAGATCATCCTGAGTGTGTACACTTGTATTCGATGTTGGAATGATTCAGGCCTTGTCCTGTACACTTGAGAATCTAGATTTAGATCATCCTGAGTGTGTACACTTGTATTCGATGTTGGAATGATTCAGGCCTTGTCCTGTACACTTGTATTCGATGAGTGTCTCCGATTTGAATGTTGGACACATCAGGATGACTTTTGTATTTGTAGCAATTTGGAGAATGGTGTAATAGTTTCTATAATATGCACGGATTCAGATACAGTGTCCAAGTTGACATGCATATACTGAATTAGATAGGCCTATTGTTTGAAATTGTTACATGAAAATAAAGAGTGGGTCAACAGGGAAGAAGAGAAATTGTTCACTGGGTAAAATTTGCAGTAAGATATTACAAATAGAGAAGTTGTGACCTTTGGCATATTTTTGTCATTGTGAACACCAATATTATTTCTTCGACCTTTGACCGTAGTTGTTATAGCTTCTGTACGTTGTTTTAGAGGTATATAAAGAAAAGTTTGGGTGATGCTTTTTACTTGACTGACAAATGCCAATTCTTAGATGTTTTTCAGTTTCTTTCTCTATTTGTTGTTTAAGCTTATACATGGACCATGGTTTAGCCCCAAACATTTATCTTATGACTAGTCAAACTATAATTGTAGGAGCAGTCTTTGTTTTATCAAGTTGTTTATTGCTTATTCAATACAATACTATTCAAGCATCACAGGGCTAGTCAAAGAGCGTGGTTGGCGCAATTTGTCTTCTGAGAAAAGGTCTTCTCAAGAAAATTCTCACGGGGGCATTCAATCACATAACATTTCGAAAGGGGCTTCATCAAATATTCAAGAGGGGACCTCCTTGGTATGTTTGTGTTTTCTTTGATCTAAACTACATGTTTGTAGTTTACAATTTTTCTCCAGACTTTGTCATTAAAAGACATCAGTCTAAAATAATGCAACCAATTGACTGAGGTGCATGAGGTTGGAAGATGTCTAAGATGTTTCTATATTGAAGAAGTTGCTTCTGTGACCAACATATTTTGGATTGTTTTGTATGTCTAATTTTATTACCATTAGGAATTGTAAATTTCGGTAGTTTTATCAATATTATCTTTTGCATAAACTTTTATGCCCATGTTTAATGTTATTGTTGAATCTAGAGGAAGTCCAAAAAATGTAATAAGACATCCTTTAGTTGTAATTGAAAATCATGCAGGTTTTTGCTCACCATGATCAACTTGAGCTTCGTAGTGGAGATTTAATGGTTCATTACAGTGGCTTCATTTTGAAATTATTTCAATCTTCTTTCGTAATGTTTCTTTTCTAATCAGTCTTAGCCAAGGTCAAGGATATTATAGACTTTATCATAGTAGATAAAGATTTTTGTGTTTGAGGCATACAAGAACACCTGCAAATACTTGTAAGATGGCATAAAATATAATTAAATTAACAGAGTAATAGAAATAGTGAAATATAGTGATAAGGAATGAAGGTGATAATTCTTGTAGTAATTAGCTATACAGTTCTTTGTGGCAAGAAAATTTGTAATGAATAGGATGTTTTGCTTCTAAATTTTTGAAAGTGATTATGAATTTCAGAACATGCAAACACCCATGTTTGCAAGAAAGTCCAGAATGATAAGAAAAGACACAATTGGAGAAGTGGTAGATAGGGGCAAGTCGGAAGTTCGTGATCATCAAGCTTTGCTATAATGAAACATGGTTTTATTAAAATGTCCTTGTTTTCCTGCCCACTTGTTAACATTTGGATCATGCGTTGCAATGTTATATTTGCAAATGGCACTGTTGCAGGCTTCTGTGAAATGTTGGATGATTATCTTGAGAGAGCAGAAATTCCTGGAGAATATGAAGGTGAATAGGAGGGTGCATGGCTTCCTCTTTCTAAAATAAAACTTCTTGCAAATGAAATCACATCTGCACATTCAAGGAATACTTTACATCTGGCCCCAGTGGACACTATTGTAAGACTATTAAGTTTACTTGATCATCATATACGGCGTGGGCATGACATGACAGTGGATGAAGAAGATGATGTGAGTCTAGATAATAATATGTTCAGTTGAATTTTATTTTCAAATTAATAGCATGGCTCACAGTGTGTATGTGTGTGTGTGGCAGGGGGGTCCTCTTAAAAACTTTATTTAAGTTCTTCAAGAAAGTACTTATGTCTTGCAAATGTTATGTTCTTCATTTTAGGCATTGTTAGCTAAACACATTGTTTGACATCTGTTACACAAACTAGATTACCAAGGAGCTCAGGCATGTTAGTACTGGGTGATAGAAATCAGCCTTCTAGGTAATCATTAGGCTTTAGGATGACTAGAAGCAAAACTGCAAGGTTTCAGGTGACAGGGTAGGCTATTCTTTAGGTTGTTCCACAATGTCCGAGGTATGTGATCTCCATACTCTGTTGAATAAAGAAGTGAATTAAAGTTTAGGCTTGGATTGTTGAGAATCCATTTTTTTAAGAATGTCACTGTAATACTATTTCATGTGGATGGTCACACAACTAATATAAGACTTACACTTGTCTAAGCTTGTTTGATTTTTCTAAATGCAACTTTGTAGATAGTGACACACCATTCAATTTCATTGCTGCAGTATCGTTTATCGTCACCTTAAATTTTAATGAACCTATCACCTTTTTTGGACCTTGCACGTGATACTGCAATGCTGCTAACTTTAGATGATGATGGAAATGTGACCTCGGAGATGGAGATGAGCAATCATCTTATCCAACGTAATGATATCATCAGGGTTGTTCCATGTACTAAGGTTCCGACATATGGGATTGTGATAAAAGGTCAGAGCCATGTTAATGAGAGCATGATCACAGGTGAGGCCAGGCCTGTTGCAAAGAGGTTCGGGGATAAGGTCATAGGTGGAACCATGAATGAGAATGGGTTTTTTCTTGTTAAAGTCACGCATGTAGGTTCAGAAACTGCATTGTCTCAAATTGTACAGCTTGTAGAGGCCGCCCAGAAGGCCAGAGCACCTGTATAGAAACTTGCTGACCGAATTTCCAAGTTCTTTGTTCCCTTGGTAAGTATATTATCGTGACAAGCAATTTAAATTATGCCAAGAAAAGTTAACATTTGATAAGGGAAAATTAGGTTTCTAATGATAACAATGGCGTTCAGGTTGTTGCAGCTGCTAGTATAACGTGGCTTGGTTGGTTCATTTCTGGGGAAGTTGGGATCTTTCCTGAAACATGGATCCCAACATCAATGGATGGATTTGAGTTGGCGCTGTAGTTTGGAATATCAGTGCTTGTCATTGCTTGTCCATATGCTTTGGGACTTGCAACTCCAACTGCAATAATGGTTGCCACAGGGAAAGGTGCTTCCCAGGGTGTGTTGATCAAGGGTGGTAATGCTTTAGAAAGTGCTCATAAGGTATTTGATTTCAGCTTATTAGAGAACATTATATTACTTGTTCGTTTGGATCATTAAGGCAGTTGTCCATCACAAATGATCAAAGTCCACCTTTTGTTCTCCTTCAAAGGCCATTTTGCTTATCATAAAAGGTTGTGAATATTTTGCCCTTGAATAGAAATGTTGTAGCAAAATTTTACTTGGCAATAGAGGAAACAATATGTGATATGATTTTGTTTGATTGATTGATTAACATCCATTATTTTTGGAAGAAAAGCATTGTTACTGATCTTGCAGTCAACATGTACCTTCCAAATGGTCCATTAGTAATTTTCAAGGATGTTCTTGTCCTTCAAAAGTGCTACCTTAGAAAGGGGGCACTTCTTATTGATGTTCATAGATATTTTTTTCCAGGGAAAACCCTTGGATGCTTCCCCACATTCTTGGATGGTATCCATAAATCTGTTGGTGTAGACTAGTGTAGCAAAATCTTACTTGGCACTAGAAGGAAACACTATGTGAAATGCTTTCGTTTGACTGATTGATTAACATCCATTGTTTTTGGAAGAAAAGTATTGTTGCTGATCTTGCAATCAACATTTAGCTTCCAAATGGTGCATTAGTAATTTTCAAGGATGTTCTTGTCCTTCAAAAGTGCTATCTTAGAAAGGGGTACTTCTTATTGACATTCAAGAGCATAGATTTTTTTTTGAATGGAAAACCCTCATGGGGAATCCCAAAGGGTGCTTCCCCACATTCTTGGACAGTATCCCTAGTAAATCCACTGCTGTAGACTAGTGTTCCTAACCCAAGGGGATTCATACCAGGCCCTTGCAAGAACAGAACTAGCCAAATGGCCAACAAGTTTGGTGACAATTGATTGAGCTAACCCCTTAGGCTTTTAGGAGCAAAGGTATATGGAAGAATTGTAAACCTTTCTTGTTTATTCTGCTTCTATGCACTTTGTAAAGTTTGGGATCTAATGTTAAACATGTAAGGAACTCTGGAAGAATACAAGAAGAAAATTTTTCACTTCAAATCCAAAGTGGAATGAAGACACCCTACTTTAGCTGCATTCTTAAACTCTTTTTTGATGGCCCCAATTTTTGTGGAGAAAGCTTCAGGAGCTTGTTCATTCTATTTTTCCCCTTGCCCTTAAAATTTGAAGCTTAGTGTTTCTCCAAAACTGTTGATTTTGTTGCCACTACATATTTTGGAGCAAGCTATTCAAAATAGGAGCTACCTACAGTTTTGTGTCAGCATACATCCACTTCCTTTAAGAAGAATGGCCTCCATGTAAATGTCATTACATGATATTTCTGACATCATAACTAACCTGCTAGGACATCCAAAGGTGGACAATACTACTTCATGTTCCATATTGTGACCTTGAATTCAGCAATCTGAGAGATTCTAAGAGTTAACAAAACCCTACAGAAGTTTAACTTTAACATGAAACAGTGTATAAACTTATCCAATACTACGTATAACGTTGTCATTTGGAATGTATGTTAATGCAGGTTAAGTACGTCGTTTTTTACAAAACCGGTACCCTTACCATCGGAAGACCTGTATTAGTAGAGGACCAAGCTCTTTACAAGCATATCTCTACAAAAGCTGTGTGATGTGGCAACTGCTGTTGAGGTAACGCTTGACTATTCTCAAACTTCAGCTATCTATGTTCTATGATTTGAGATTGCTTTCAAAAGTTTTTTCTTTTGTCCAGAGGCTTACATATAACATCCAAGTATTTAGATCACTAGACGGAGAAATTCCTTGGAAATCCTGGAGATAATACCTAAAATGTTTTAAGCTGCTAGATATGGCACTCTGTTTCAATTTTCAAGCAATCCATTAATCTTATGGTCAAAGAAAAATACTAAATAGTAAGGTTTTGTTGTAGAAGAAGTAGGGAACTCAAAATTTCTACTAACATACTATCATGCAAGCTAATAGTGACCACCCTATGGCAAAGGCCGTAGTGGAGTATACCCGAAAACTGAGAGGAAAATATGGGTCATTTACTCATAGTCTTCATGGTCCATGCATGTCCACTCGAAGTGCATCATCATAAATGAGGAGGATTATTATTTTCTTCTCTTGTTCTCCTTGTTTCCATCAGTATCATGTGCTAGGTATTTCAACAAGGGGTGGCTAGTCTCCTAAGAAGGTCTCATATCCCATAGATCAAGGAGAGGAGTGCATATCTTTGTAGGGGGGGGTCATAAAGGTCATTTTATTGAACAAAGAGGAGAAAGACCATATAGGGAGTAGCCTTAGTTCATTGTTAAGGAACCCTACACACTAATGAATAATTATTTTGCATGGTGAGGGAAAAGAATGAATGTCAAGTATCATGTCAATATACTAGGTAGAAATCTAAAGGGGTATAAAAAATGTAAATGAAAAAATTGATACATGCAATATACAGAGAAAACAGGGGTTTTTTAAAATTGGGAAGGCATATTGGGAGGGGGTTAAAAAAAATGATTTTGGGAGGTATTTTCCAATATTTTTTGAAAATAGGGGTATTGTTTCATATGCCACGAACGAACGTGCTATGGCATGGTTTCACTAAGTGAAGACCCCGTGAACATGACTAAATCAAGAGGGGGGCAAATTACCTCATAAAGCCCATTTTTACAACATGATAAATCATTATTTTTGCAACTTTGACACTTAGGGGACATGGGGGGGGGGTCATTAGGGGGTCCCCCCATACATATTTATAAAGATACAACTTGATTTACACTATTTTATTTTGGCCATTTTGACCAATTTCTCCCTAAGGGGGACGTCCTCCCTAAGAGAGCCAAAATAATAATCTGGAGCATGAAAATGGATGAAACTGGTGTAGAAGTGTCCGAAGAACCATAATAAATCATCTTGAGAAATTCCCTTTCCATTTCCTTGTCCCAATAGGCCAAATCGATTTTTTAGTGAGTTTCCTAGTTCATTTTTTGTGGTACATCCTTTGGAAAATAATAAAATCATCACAACTCTGTCCAGGTTGAGAACTGGGGAAAAATGACTGTACTAGATGATCTTGAGACATAGAAGAATGGTATAAGTGACTACTCATACCCTTTGGAACACTGTAATGCTTTAGGAGAACCAAAATCACTGCTCTCTGTAATAAAATTTGATCATTTGGACAATAATAAAGTGATAATAATCATCGATCATGAGATCTGGGTCCAAAATCTCAAAACTGAAACCGCAGTATTGGTCTTGGGCATGTCTGGAACAATTATAAGCAATGTTTTTTTTAGTCGCTACCTTGGGAACTGGGTTGACCAGGTCAAAGTACCCAAACTGGAGGTGAGATACTGTACCAATATGAACCTGCATGCATCCAAGGTAAGAAATGCTCCAATGGTGTATATCAAAACCCAACTTAAATCATGTTATTCATAATCCTGGTGACAACAATAATAATAGTAAGTAAGATATACCTGTGCCTTTGAAAAATCTTGGAACCTTTTGGAAGTATGTTGTGCATGCCATACTTACAAAGTTTAAACAGTGTGCTAATGCTGAGTTGTTGCTGCTGCAACTTTTCTCCCCAAATCTCTTAAATTTTGGGCCCCTCCTCATAACTGAATATCGCTTCAGGTTGTTTCATCCTCGATATTTCTTCGGTCATGCTTTAAGTCTGGATGTTTTGAACAAGTTACATACAGCCTGTTCCCAGAATTTGTTTGTGCTTGATTTTTTGCAGCGGGTCGCATAGTTGGGTTTAGTTTTGCAAATTGTCTTTGATGGGCCGTCGTTTTGAAAATGAAATGGACCTTGACTGCTGTTGAATTTTAAAGGCTTTCGAACACTTAATTTTTTCTGTTAAATCCGCTGCTTTTGCTCTTTTTCCCTCCGCCGTTGCGGCTCCCAGAGCGGTTTAGCGTCTGAAGTCCAAATCGCTCCGACGTCCGATTAATATTTGGTCTTCAATCGCTTGCCCATAGCTTTTACCCTTTCACCATTGCGGCTGGGAAATCCTTTTAGCTTCCGATTCGAATGTCTTCCGACGTCCGACTAAGCCCTTTCCCGCCCGCGTTTCGCTTATCCATGGCTTATGTCTTCAGTCCTTGTCTCGTCCGCCGTTGCGGATGGAAAAGCCTTTTAGCCTCTGATGTAACTTCTCTCCGACGTCCGATTAATAGCGTTTCCCGCCTACAAAGTGGTCCACCCTTCCGACGTTAGTATTGTTTGAGCCGCCAGTAAGTTTCCCACCGACGGTAATATTCGTCAAGCCTGTGGGAGGATGAGGTAGTATGGTCAGCATTTGTAAGACGACAATGGTGCACCCAGTCTTCTTCGTGGATTAGCCGTTTCAGTAGTATAATATGCTTCTTTGTTTTGTAACGCAAATCTAATGAATGATGCATTCTGGTTTATTTGCAGATGGACCTAAGGGATTGGGGGGACTACGGCGGCGCGAAGGTGTAGCTGAGCATTTTGGCGCAGGTCGAACCGAGGCCAGAAGGACAAGCGAAAGAAAAGACAACATGAATGGCAACGAAGAGATGGAACCAAAAGATCTGTCAGTTACTCAATAGTTCGTAGAAGAATCTGAAGCGTTGGGGAACTGAAGGATCAGGCGTTTGGAGGGCAGCCCAAGGGGTCTGCTATTGTAGTTTAAATATTGTAAAGATATGGTAGAGCAGAGGACTTTTTCGCTGGAAAAACTTGTAAACCATTTGCTTGTAAGAGGAACTACTTCGTTTTACAAACAGGAAACTGCAACTTTTCCCTGTTGGAGAAAGCGTACTGTGGAATGTATCAAATGTGATTAAATGAACAATGTTGAAGAGGAACTAATTCGTTTTCAGCTGTGTTTTATTAACTGTGAGAGTATTTACTTCCTAAACCTATGTTCTTGTTAAATGCTTTTCAGTATATTTTATGATGTTTTCCACTGTGAGTAATGAGTGTTGTTCATAAAACGATTGGCTATCTGGTTGTTTAAATATCTTTAATTGTTCATGTGTCTTGAAAGAAGTATCAGCTATCTGTAACTCTTCATAATGCACGTCCAAAATGTATTACTCACCAATAAATGATAATTCTGCTCCCTAGGGATAGTTTAGGTAGTTTAGTTTATTTTCTTGTTGTATGTGATCTGGATGCTTGTGAGCCTTAAGACGAGAGGTAAGAACCTGCGCATCACATTGTGTAGTTCCTTGCATCTTTATCACCCTGCATTGTTAATTAGGCATTTGCATTTGCATACATTGAGTCAAAAATACAAAAACTTGGTGGACCGGGCCGCAACCGGTGAAACCTTTTGTTTTGTTACTTTGACCTACGGTAGCCGGACCGCAAACTGGACGGATTCCCTATACCAAACAGTCAACGGGCTAGTTGGGAACGTTGATTGGGGAGAATCCCTTACTGTTGTCGCCTACGAATTTCCAAGGATCAACAGTTTTTTGGCGCTAGAAGGAGGGCCGCCAGTGCATGGCTGGCTGAGGAAACCTGTTTTCCCGAGAATATTCCACCGGTAACAGTCCTTAAAGCAGCAGGTTTCATAATCCGATTCCAGAAGAAGTGAATAGAGAACATATATATTCTCTTGGTAACGAGGTTGTTAATGATCTGAGAAGACATACCAGGGCATACATAAAGAATATTGGAAGACTGCCAATTATCCTTGAATTGCCCAGAAGAGAGTACAAAAAGAAAGATCGTCCTATAGTAGAAGACTCAGTGTTGGTTGGAGACTGGGAAGAGCTTGTAGAAACAGCCTTACAAGAAGTTGTGCTACCTCTGAATCAAGAAGGCCCAGATTCTCCTCACAGTTCCCCTGCTCAATCCACCACCTGCCTGGAAAGCTAGATCTCCTTTGAACCTGACCCCTCCATTACACGACTTACCTCAAGCCTTTGACAAAATGTTGCCCAAGTTTGACCCAAATGAGAAAATACTAGTAGATGATCACCTACAAAGTTTCTACTTGGCAATTGAAGGATTAAGAGCCGGGGAGAATGAAGACGTGGTCTGCAGGTTGTTTCCCCATACCCTTAAAGGAGCTGCAGCATCATGGTACTTTGGGTTGCCTGCTAACTCTATCCCTGATTGGGATACCTTCGAGAGAATTTTCAGAAGTAAGTATGCAACTCAGAAAACTCATGCAGCCCTCATGAAAGGGCTATGCGCCTTGAAGAAAGAAAGAAAAAAAAAGGTGCACAGTTTCACACAAAGGTTTGCAGCATATCTCAAGAATTTCTCTGAAACAGATAAGCCTTCGGACAAGGTATTGATTGAGTATTATACTTCAGCTTTAGGCCCTGATTTGGCCATGTTTGCCAAAGGTAGGGCCAAGCCTACTTTGACGGAAACCTATGAAGAGGCAGAAGTAGTGGAAGCTGAAAGAGAAAGTATTGAAGATTATCCAGAGCAGTCAGGGAAGAAAGGCAGTGGAAGGAAAGCCTTATCGTTCACTAAGCCAAAAGAAGAGAAATCGCCAGATATTGAAAATATGGCCAAAATGATGCAAAAGCTTTCCAACAAGATCATAAATTTGGAAAAGGAGAAGGAAACTCAAAAGTTCTATCGGCCGTATTATAAGAAAAGAGAGGATACCAATCAGTCTCAACCCCCTCCTCATAACACTGCATCTATGAATCTAACGGAGGTCGGTATGGACAATTTTTGCACATTTCATCAACAACCGGATTCTGAAAAGAATTGTCCTCAATGGATAAACTCGATGACTTTGGTCATGAATCAACTGTTAGATTCTAGATTAACAGAAGAAGGAGAGGAAGAAAGGAAAGGGAATTCCACTTCTGCTTCTACTGAAGAACAGGAAGAGGAAACCATGGCTTTTTGGAATTCTGTCTCCTTATTTGATGCTGAAGAGGAAAAGACTCAGGGGTACAAGGAAGTCGTGGAAGCCAACATAACAACAAGAATCCAAGGGACGGTTAAGGAAGACAGTCTTATACTTCCAAAGATTAAGAGGCTGCAGAGAAATGTCAAGAAGAAATTTCAAAATAAATCATTGGCTGATAAAATTCCAGAATTCACTGTTACCAGCGAAAATCCGAAGCAAAAGGATACACTGGCCAAGCCCAATGAAGAAAAAGCGACTGCTGATAAACCTCATCTCATGGAACAACAGATGGATTATGACATCGTGGAAGATTTAAAGAAGATAAAAGCAAATGTTCCACTGTTCGAAATGTGTAAGGTGCCGCAGCAAAAAGAAAGACTGTTGAAAGCACTTGAAGCATCAGAGGAGAAGCTGCCCAAGGATAATCAACCTCAGGACGAAGAAGAAATTGGAGAAACCAGCGTTGGAGGTAAGTCTAAAGCCAAACATCCACCTTTCCTCCTGACGTTTGAAATTTTTAATCATAACGTGCACAATTGTCTGGTAGACTCAGGGGCATCAGTTAATGTCATGCCGATATCAGTCTGTAAGAAGATAAATGGGCAGCCTAAGCCATCCACATGGAGGGTTGTTCAATTGGATATGACAGATGTAAAGGTAGTTGGTGAGATGGAAGACGTCCTAGTCCGTCTGGCATCCAATGACAAAGTGTGTCAAGTTATTAACATCGTGGTGGCTGATATACCAGATGCTTACGGTCTTGTCCTGAGCAGAGATTGGTCAGCCAAATTAAATGGATATTTCGCCTCATATTGGTCGCATCTGTGGTTAACATACAAGGGAAGTCCAAATCAGATTAAGATTTTAAGGGAACCTCACATGAAGTACAATGTTACTCAACTGGAGGAGAAGAATGTACCAGTGGATTCTATATTGGGAAACTATTTCATTGAGTTGGAACCAGGGAATTATCAAGCGGAAGAAGCCAGCAACACATCTGACACCCAGCCTGATCTCCTTCGATTCTCACAGACTGATGAGATTGATTGTAAAATAGTAGATTTAGCAGTAGGGATAGATTTACATTCAG
The DNA here is from genome assembly GCA_001517045.1 of Pseudotsuga menziesii. Taxonomy (NCBI): domain Eukaryota; kingdom Viridiplantae; phylum Streptophyta; class Pinopsida; order Pinales; family Pinaceae; genus Pseudotsuga; species Pseudotsuga menziesii. Next base: position 251,017 of record LPNX011128440.1, on the reverse strand, counting down.
TAAGTAGTGATTTCTGGACTTTATTTTTTGATGGCTCTAAGACATTAGAAGGGTCAGGGGCCGGTTGTGTCCTGATCGACCCACAGAAGAACAAACATTTCCTTTCATGTAGATTAGAGTTTGAGTGTACTAATAATACAACTGAGTACGAAGCACTGGTGCAAGGACTAAAGAAAGCGATTGAATTAAAGGTAAGTAATCTGAAGGTTTTTGGGGATTCTGAAATTATTGTGAAACAAATCCGGAATCAAATCCATTGTGTTTCCCCTCACTTAAAGGCTTACCAGAAGAGGTATGGGATTTGCTGAAATGTTTTAATGCATTTAATATTGTTTCAATTCCTAGGATAAAAAATGCGGCAGCTGATCTATTGGCAACATCAGCAGCTAGGCTGGTACCTACTAATAATCGATGCTCTGTTGAATTACTTTTCAAGCCCTCTGTACCTGATATGATTACCAACCTACAAGTGTTCGATGATGACTAGCAGATCATAGAATGTTTAACAAATGACAAAGTTTTTAAAGGAGCCATTATCGATGATGAGGAACATCAGACCGAGATGAAATATGACAATTTCATTCCTAAAGGTGTCAGGACGTTAGAAAAAATGTTCGATTTAAATGAAAAGTTCAGAAGACCAGCCAACGTGAAGACCCACAGCTCATCTCTGCAGTTCGAGCTGATAAATTTAGGAACTGAAACGAGTCCTAAATTTGTAAATCTCGGTAAATGCTGCTCACCAACAGAAAGAGACAAGCTCGTCAGTCTGTTTAAACAATATAAAGATATCTTCGCATGGACGTACAAAGATCTAAAAACATACGATACCAGCATCATCAAACATGTCATCCCCATTAAAGTCGGCGTCAAGCCGTATCAGCAACCTCTGAGGAAAATGCATCCAAAGTTGGAGCCGTTGATTCAGAGTGAAGTGAAGAAACTATTGGATGCTAGAATCATTTTCAAGGTCAGACACTCTGAGTGGGTGTCAAATTTGGTGCCAGTAAGAAAAAAGTCGGGAGAAATCAGATTATGCGTGGATTTCAGAAATCTAAATCGCGCTTCCGATAAAGATAACTACCATGTGCCACCCATGGAGCAACTGCTACAGATGGTCTCTGGTTCTAAATTGTTTTCGTTATTAGACGGTTTCTCTGGCTACAATCAAGTATTAGTGGCCGAGGAAGACAGATTGAAGACAACTTTCAGGACCAAATGGGGAACCTTTGCCTATAGGAGGATGCCCTTTGGACTGATAAATGCTGGAGCAACATTTCAGAGGGCTATGGACATAGCTTTCCGTGGATTGATCGCCCGAAGTGCTGTAGTGTACCTTGACGACATTACGATTTTCTCAAAGAAAAGAGAAGAGCACACGTTTCATTTAAGGCAGATTTTTGAACGCTGTCGAAAATATGGCATCTCTCTCAACCCCAAGAAATGTGTGTTTGCTGTCACAGAGGGCAAGTTACTGGGTCACATAGTTTCAAAGAAAGGAATCTCCATAGATCCAGAAAGAATTAAGGCCGTTGAACAAATCCCTTTGCCCCATAATAAAAAGGGGATGCAGTCTTTTATGGGAACTATAAACTTCGTGCGAAGATTTGTCCCTGATTTCGCTCAGACTGTTAAACCGCTGCAGTAGATGGTGAAACAAAATGCACAGTTCAAGTGGATTGAGCTTGAGAAGGACGCTTTCAGCAAGATTAAAACTGCTGTTGTACATGCACCCTCCCTGAAAAGCCCTGATTTTGATAAAGACTTTATTTTGTATACCTTTGCATCGGATGATTCGCTAGCAGTTGTGCTTACGCAAAAGGAAGATGGGGGGGATGAATTCCCAATATCCTTCATGAGCACTGGTCTGCAAGGGGCTGAATTAAACTACCCAGCCATTGATAAGCAAGCTTACGCAATGTTTAAGGCAGTAAAGCAATTCAGACCTTATATACTAAAAAATCGAACCAAGGTAATAGTCCCCTACCCAGCTGTAAGATCCCTTCTCATACAGAAAGAGTTAGGAGAAAGAAGGGGAAACTGGGTAACAGCTCTTCAAGAATACGACCTTGAATTCAAGCCAGCCTCTATCGTCAAAGGTCAAGGGTTGTGCAAGTTAATGACTGAAAATGGGAATAATGAAGAACACGCCTGGGAGAATGAAGCCGACTTACAATTAATGGATGTATGTCCTTTGTTTACAGCCCCCGAGTCTTGGTATAGAGACCTTGTGCATTACCTGCAGGCAGGGCTGTTGCCAGAACATTGGAATTCCAAGCAAAGAAGAGCGCTGCGTCTTAAATCAGCTTCCTATCAAATTGTTGAAGGTATATTATTCAGGAAGAATTATGACGGGGTACTCCTGAGATGCTTAGAAAAGGAAGATGCAAAGAAAGTCATGACAGATCTGCACGATGGGCCCGCTGGGGGACATTATTTAGGAGATACCATAGCCCACAAAATCCCCATGGCAGTTTACTATTGGCCTACGCTCTTCAGGGATGCACATGCACATGTCAGGAAATGTGATATTTGCCAGAGGTGCGGTGGGAGACAACCTAAAGCGGCAGCACCCCTAAAGCCTGTGATGATCACTGAGCCATTCGAGCAATGGGGGTTGGATATTATTGGAGAAATAAAACCGAATTCTTCTCTCCAACACAAATACATTCTGACTGCGACTGATTATTTCACTCGCTGGGTCGAAGCTGTCCCGCCGCGCAAGATTATTGAAGACGAGGTCATCAGCTTCCTGCAAGACCACATCATGACCAGGTTTGGAGTTCCAGTTTCGTTAGTCTTTGATAATGCTAAGTACTTTTCATCTATTAAATTGGCTGCTTTTGCTCATGACAAAGGGATTAAATTGCATTATTCTGCTAATTACTATCCACAAGGAAATGGCCTGGCTGAGTCCTCTAACAAAAATTTGATTAGAATTTTAAAAAAGACTGTGATAGAAAACCAGAGGAGTTGGCACTCAGCATTACCAAATGCCCTGTGGGCTGATAGAGTCACCCCCAAGTCTGCGATAGGAGTGTCTCCATATACCCTGGTCTATGGTAAAGAAGCTATTCTTCCTCCCAATATCATGCTACCATCTTCCATTCTAGCTCAAGAGTCTAGTGGGTCGGAGAATGAAGTTCTACAGACGAGGATATGCAATCTTCTAAAAGCAGAGGAGGGTAGATCTAAGGCCAGAGAACGCTTTAAGCAACAGCAAGAGTTAATAAAGAGATGGTTCGACAGGCATAAAACTGGAACAAAAGACTTTGAAGTGGGAGACTTAGTCCTCAAATGGGA